>JABASM010000441.1:0-23039 GCA_019776545.1 Brachystomella parvula
TACCTTTGTAAAGGGGTGTTATGACTCCTAATTTCCAGGAACGGGGATACACGCCAGAGCTGAGAGAAGATTGGAAAATCATTTTAATTGGCTCTACCAAGAGTCCAATCATCCCTTTGAATAAAATAGGTGGAATCTCACCAGCAGAAGCGGAATTCAATTTCTTTGCGGTAGGCGCTATCACTAGCACAACTAGTAACTTTTTTGAACGAGAAAACCCTTCCGCAAGCAAGTCGCAGTTTCGCTTTCCTGAAATCTTGGAGCGAAACCGGCTAGTTTCTCCTGCGAACAGAGCAAGTGGTTACTTGGAACATGCTAAGGTCTATTCAAATAAGCCAACTGGCAGGTTTAATTAAAGTAAAAGGTGTTAAGTAATTTTAAGCACCACTCCAAAATACCACTAGCTCTTCCTGTTTTAAAGGCAGTGGTAAAGGTATAGCTTGGCAGCTACAGGACACCAGGTAGAAGCAAGTTAAGTTAATAGACTAACCTAACAAGCCGCTTGCTACATTTTTAGGTTTACTACAAAAGTTCAACAAACAAAATTATTGCTAGAGGTAGGTGGGTCAGACTAGATTTTTCGAAGGAATTACAAGAAAGATGGACAGCACAAGCGCTGTGACATTTTATATTTCCAGCTGAATTTGGTTAGCATTCGTTGTTGGAGAGCTATGCGATCCAGCTTTTGGCGGGGCAGTGACCACAACTTATTCCTCACTTTTTAACTGTTAGTTTGTCAAGGCCAGTGCTCAAAGACGTACTACGCTAGACAATTGGTACGGGAACGGAGACGGGGATTCGGGTACGCTCCGAGATATCAGAGAAGCGTACGGTGTGGCGTGTGGGTACGGGCACGCCTTTTCCTCAAAAGGCACCGTACGAGCGTACTGCACGCCTTTATTAGGTGCTCTACGCCTGTCGTACCCAGATTGTGAATTCTGGTTTATACTGGGGTGAAACCTGAGGAAGTCAAAACTTGTCAATCAACCTGGGCTCTGTTTCGTCAAGATTTTAAAGGCTAGAATTCTCTCATAGGAATTTAGAAATTTCCTGAAGATTCCTTCGAGCATTGTCAAAATTGTTGACTTGTAAAAAATCTTTTGGAAAGAGGGCCCTGTTCTCTGCAAGCAAATCTTAACACCTTTGTTTTGCCAAGTATTCGGCTAACTTGCCTCTGCCAGGGGGAGTATGGGATATTTGAGCTTGGCGCGTTCATGTGGGAGCATCCGATCCAAGGATTCCATTTTTAATTCTTCTTGTTAATTTAACATTAATTAAGTTATTTAATTAAATAGGAATGGATTCCTTCCACCTCAGTATGAAAAAGAAGCGTTAAAACTGATGGTTCAATTCGTAAAAACTATCGAAATCTACCGCACATGGGCACCGAAGTTGACCTTTAGAAAGCAGATGTGGTCAAGCTTGTTTTCATGTAGGACGAAAAGCCTTGGCATTTAATTTTAATAATCAGAAATAAATGTGAACCATTTTATTTTTGCTGTTAAAAAGGCAGAAATTAAGTCCCATTTCATACGGAAGCAGGTGAATTTTTTTATTTGGAAGAAAGGGAAAGTGAAAAAGACAATGACCATTTAGGAATTCTCCGCTCTCCCAAAACAGTTGTGCGTGGATCAGTTCCGTTGTTTCCATCAAATAATTCGCACAAGCGTTATCATATTTTTCCCAATTAATTTTGATTATCTGCTACAAATAAGGAAGCAAATGTGTGTTGGACGTACTGCCGGAACATATTTAATCATCTACGGTTAGTTATCTGAATTTCCGGGCTGCAGCACGCTGAGGTGGGGGTTCCTTAGCAAGGAAGGTTAACCAATTAGCAGAGCAATTTGTCATCCTCCGAAGTTGACTCCAGTGAGATGTGTGCACTTCCCTATCCTCATCAGCAAGCATATCCAAAGGTACGTCCAATGAAAACTGTTGCGAAAGAGCAAGATTCCTTCCCGGAAGCCTGGTTGGAGTGGTACATTAGGAGGCGTATTAAGAATCATGATCATGTTTAAAGAACTGATTAATCTTTTTGCAGTCCCTCTTGCCTCTCCTGTCGAAGGATGACGTCCTCTCCTGGTTCAGAACCATCTCCGGAGCGTCTCGAATTGATGTTCTCTGTGGAATCTTGGATTCCTGTCTTCCGTTTGAGCTCCGCTTTGTTGGATCCGTCATTGAGGTTCTGGGAAAGAAGGATTTCAAAGCATTACGGGAGACAACAGAGAAGGCTAACAAATTCCTCAACAAAAATGCAACACTAGAAGAAAATAGGAAGGTTCTCTTCGATAGTATGTACACCAAGCCACCGGCAGAGAAATTAGGAGCTAAATCTAGTTCGACGGCTTCAATTAATACTGCTAATTTGAAGAGCACTAGCAGCACCAGTTTGAACTCTCTCGCAAGTAATGCAAGTACTAGTAATTCGCATTTAAACTCAGGGGTGTCAAACTATTCGTCAGCCGCCAAAGCCTCAGCCAGCCATCAAAACCTTTCCTCATACTCGAGCAGTGGTGAGTTTAAGTTCTATATCTGTTAATGTTATGGTACTGAATCCCAGTTGATCAGGTTATAATGTGTATTTTGAACTTAACAGCTCAAGACACTCCAAACAACCGTCCAAATCCCGCTCGTAAACCTGAGCAGTTTCCGAGAACTACCCCTTACGAGCCACCCCCGATACGCCAGCAAGCTAGTTCTCGGAACCACTCCCCAGCTAGCGTAGGAAATGCTTCTCAACCTCTTGTAAATGGTACTAGCGGTGGCAGTAGCGGTAGGAGCAACTGTAGTTCTGAGGAGGATAACTATACGGAGGATGAAGTTGATTCCGGAACACGAACAAACGACTTGTTTGTCTTGGACCATGAGTCAACCCGTCAAAAAATGATAATTTATCTGTCACTCCTTTACTCAAGTAATCATGAAGCTGCCGCAGTCTACTATTCCTTAATATCACAAGTGGAGGGTACTGTTGGAAATAGTTCATGGTTGGAGAGTCTGGACGATGCAAAACTGGATGAGGTAGTCCTTCTCTATACTCTAGGCATTCATCATCCAGCCTTCTCGTTTGAGCAAAGACTCATGCTCTCAGCCATCCTCACCAAGGTTCGAGCACAATTAGTAAAGAACAGGTGTTCGAAATCGTATCCATCATTCTTTCAACCTGTCCAGGTACGTCTGCCTTTAATCCATTTGGAACATCCAGTGTTCCATACTATTTTTTTTTTCTTTATGACGGATGCTCTTAACTTTTCAGGGATATGACCAAAAGTATGGACACTACTACGTACAGCATCTCCCTCCTATGCCCCATGTTCAGCCAGTCTCTTCTGAACGTCGAGTCACCCCTCCCCCCTTTACTCAGCAACAGCAGCACCCTCCTTCCATCACGTCTGGACCCCAGACAGTTCTTGCAAGCTCCATAACCCCCCAGCCCACCACTTCAATGGACAGTAGAATACCTCACCCTCACGCCCACATAAATTACTATCAACAGCAATTTCCCTACCCACATTATAGCATGGGATCCAGTACTGCTGCTCAGAGCTCAGCCTATATTCAGCCCGGTGCTCCAGTTATGTCAAATGTGGGTCACATGCCGGCACCGATTAGATCAGTGAACTCACCCAATATTCCCCCTCTGCATGCATCAAATGATGGTAAGCTTAACGCGATCAGTGTAAATTACTCACTTCACCAAATGTAAATTGTTTTTATTTCCTTAGTATCTGTACCTGGTGCCGGTATTCTACCCGAGAAGCAGCCTCCTCCATACATTGAGGCCATTCCACCAACACCTTCTATCCAGCAACACCCCCACACTGAAGGACGGGCTCACAATATTTCATGCTACAATTGTGGATCCTCAAGTCATCAAGGGCATGAATGTCCACAGAGTACAATAGAACAAATGACGTCACGTAAGCCAAATAATACCAATACGCCATCAGCTCAATATTTCATCAAAATTTTTTCTTTCTTTTTTTCCTACAGATTTTTATGCATTGAAGTATGACAGGGGAGAGCGAGAGGGTGATGATTAACATTATTTAGTTCAGTGTTCAATGTCTCCTTATCCTAATATTAAGAATTAAGGTAATTTTTAATGAGTCTAGAGGACATATATAACATGATGTTATAACTTCAATTTTGACTCCTTCTTAAAAAAGCTAAAAAAAAATGTGTGTTACTGTCGTTACCCTTATACTTGAATTAAGCTGTTGAGAAGACGAACTATTATTCTGTAATTTTATTATCGAATCATTACAATACGAATAAGAGAAAAGCTTAAAAAGCATATACATGTCCATTAACTTTATTATTGTATTGTATAGATGGAAGAGAAAAATAGCTTATGTTTTCGCAAGGGCATTGGAATGGATATGATAATTTGGGATATTGTGTTCAATGGTCACTGCCTCCCCGCCAACAGAGACAATGGAGTGAGTCGGTCGCTTCAGCTCATAGTAGTGCTCATCACAGAATTCCATGATCCGTTCTAGGGCTATGACGAGCTGTTCCTTGGGAACCGTAAGTACAATGCGGAAATAGTCTGGATACTCGAAACACTGAAAATTAATAGGTAAATATTAACTCACTTTCTCAAAATTATTGGGCTTGTCTAATTTTCTGTGGGCTTACTTTTCCAGGAAGGCAAAAAACTGATTGCTCGGACACAAGGGACTCCACAAATTGGAATTCGGTGGCAAATTCTGGAAACCTCTCCATTTCAATCCCAACCTAATGTGAGCAATGAAAAGAAAATAATTTTATTTATCATCTATCAAACTTTTTCAATTTTCAAATTTTAGAAACGTACCATCAAGTACATAGCGCCCCTGGGCTTAACTGGATGAAGCCCAGCACAGAGCTGAAGTCTTTCAAATGCAAAATCAGCATTTTCCTGCAAAAAAAAAGGATCAGAAAAAGTGAGCTTCCGCAGATTCAATGGGTATGTACGGCTTTGACCCATATTTTCAATTAGTATTTACTTTACCTGGACTTGGGCAATGGTATCATCAAAGAATGATGAGGGCGTTGAAGCAAGAATATCCGGCAAAGCTCCTTGAACCAACGTGTTACTCCCTATAATTCTCTGGCTGAGAGCCTGGAGCCCTCCGCGTATCTGGAGTGGGTGACAAGCCACGTGTAAACAACGTGTTTGGATTTAATTAAATTTAACTTACCTCAGGCTCAAAACTGTTATTCCTGTCATGAATTAAAATCCAGCCCATTCTCCAGCCTGGTACGAGATACCTGGAATTCAGAATCCCTTGAGCAATCCAAATTAGA
Organism: Brachystomella parvula; assembly: GCA_019776545.1. Taxonomy (NCBI): domain Eukaryota; kingdom Metazoa; phylum Arthropoda; class Collembola; order Poduromorpha; family Brachystomellidae; genus Brachystomella; species Brachystomella parvula. The sequence continues at coordinate 5,296 of JABASM010000441.1, forward strand.
AATAAAACTAATTAGACTCACCTCTTTGTTAGCCCACTACAAGTTAGAATTGGTACATTTTTGCTAAGCGTGGCAAGTGGATGGAAGACTTCTCCTTTAAAAACCTGTTGAATAAGGAGAAAGTAAGAGTAGAGTTTGGTGAAAGCTAGCTTTCACTATTCTCTCCATGTGGGAGTGGTGATAAGAAAACAGAAGCATGGTTTTAGTGTACTAATCCTTGTTTTTGTTTACTCACGTGGAGTGACTGGGTAAATTAGGTCAACTAAAGACGAACTTACAAAAAAGTCGTAGATTTCATCAGCGATGATTGGAAGGGAATGACGCTCAGCGATTTCTAAAATATCCAGAAGATGCTTCTTGTCGTAAACCGAGCCGCATGGATTACTCGGATTATTTACAATAATTGCTGCTGTGTTCTGGTCAATGAGAGATTCCAATTGCTCTAGGTCAGCCTCCCATCCGTTCTCAGGCTGAAAATTAGGCAAGTTATATTTACGTAAAGGAAAATTTTATTTTTACATTGCATGAAAAAAGGTGAGCTTATGATGGAGCATGCTTTCATTTCCTTTGGATCTGTAGGTGAAAGCTCTGAGGCCTTCTCTGTAAAAATTTCTAGGGAGTTTGGGATTAGGGCTTTGTCTTAGCTAACGCTCTTAATTCCATGTCTAGACATTCGTGAAATTAATTCCAGCTCCAAAGAAATTAAAATTCAGGGGCGATAGCTAGAAAGCAATTTTGCTTACAAGTAAATTGTAGTTTTTGGAATTGATTCCGTAACCCTGTGCCAATGTCCTATAAATTGAGAATCCAGGTCGCGGGGTTAGAATATTTTGTCCACGCGTTGCAACTGCTGAAATGCATAATTCAAGGGCATGTGAACATCCGCTACAGAGAATTACATCCTACAAAAAGAACAAGTTATGTCACTGTAAAGTGGTCTCTGCATTTCTCTGGAATACCTCTGCAGTAATTTCAGCTTCTGGGGTTGAATAGTAGTCTGCAACGGCTTGGCGAGCACTCTTATAGCCCGTGGTCGGTGCATAGCCGTTATACAGCATGGAGGCAACCGATTTCTGCATGGCGGCTATAATGGACTCATGGGGCTTCAAATTCCCGAATATCGTTGGATCCCCTGAAAAAATAGCCAAGGAAGATTGAGTCATGACCATCTTGCTGTTTCGTCAAAAGTCAAAATGGGAAAGAAAAAAATAATCTGGACAGCCTTGTAAATTCAATTCCCTCGTAAATCAATTGGGAGTGAAAGTGTACTTATGAGCAGTACATTATTTTTGCTTTTGCAGTAGCAACCACCCATTTTCATATCTGATTTTTGATTTCATGTCCAAACTTATAATTTAGCTTTCCTGAAAAATTATTCATGTTTCATAGTCTAAATTTCTTAATAACAATACATTATTAGTAGTCAGAACGCGATGTGAGGAATGTAAAAACTGGATTTCCAAGTTTTTAATCCTGGAAAAAAGGAAAGAACTGAACAGGGGATTTATAAGTTTCAGCATCATAGACTCCAGGTAAATTTCGTTGCAAATTTCTTGAGTGTTATTTGCAAAAACGGATAAAAGTAAGGGGAATATGCAAATTAAACTAGTTTGAAGATGGAGCACAATCTGAGGTTTGATGCAGGTAAAATATAATCACACGTGATGGTGATGCATACATTTAAAGAAATAAAAATACCCTTAAAAAGTAAGCCTTATTAGCAGGCGAAAACTCGAGACTTAATATTTTTGGAATAAACAAAATGGAGGTTGTAAAGCTGATTCGAAAAAAGCAAATCAATGAAAGGAAATCCTGTATTTATTTTTTTGTTACTAATTATTCAGAATTGGGAGAAAAACAATGGAAAATTTTCATGACACTGGGTCAATAGCACAAACATTTTCGATTAAACCACATCAGCACAAATTCACACCGCTTCGACCTTGACCTATCTGAAAGACGCTGAGAAGGGAAACTAAAAACTCTAGAAATCTGAGTGAGATGCTTTTATACCTCAGAAAATAATATTTCTTGACTTGTCATCAAGTAATACCCAGTCATAAAAATTAATTACTGATAAAAAAGAAGTATAACTTACCAATGGAAAGCGCAATCATGTGCTTATCTGGATTCGGATCCAATTTCATGCTGTCTACTATTGAGCGAATCGGGTTGAAAGTACTTTTGGCAAACTCTGAGGCTCGTACGGTCCATGGCTTCACCTTCTGTCCCGGTGTTGTGGGTCTCATGGTCTCTGAATCATCACTCGACATTTTCTCAGACTTTTTCTGGATTTAAGATCACGTTGAGACCTTTTAAAGTCCCTCGACCTCTCAAATCCTGAGTCCCCTTAAAGTCCTTCGAGTCCTTGTCTAAGGTCAGCGTAAGGATCCTTTTTCTTCCCAACGGAAGATTTAAACCCTTTTCCTTGAAGATGTATTTTTTCAGTTTTTTTTTTTCAAATCAGCTAAAAATAAAACTGGCTCAAGATCATATAGATCCTCGACACGACTCTCCTAAGGAATTTTTCCTAATGGCGTTCTCCTGATCACAATGGGAAGCACGCGGACAAAGAATTTAACAGGGATGCAACAATTAGTGCTAATCAACGGTTAGACAATCTTAATTCTTCATTTGCGAAGACGCAGTTTGGATATGAGACACTCCTCTCAGCCTTCCCTGCATTAAGAAGATCAAACCTTCGTGAATACCAGTTTGATTAAATTTCGAGCACAGGCAAAGACTTGAAGAGGGTAGCACGTCATTCTGTGAGAACCCGTCCGTCCACATCAGGTTCTACAAGATTTCTTCAGGTTAATTTCTATCTTCCCGCAGCAGAATGCGGTTTCCTATAAGACTTAATCGTCATTATCCAGATTTTTGCTTTAGATCAACAGGAATCAAATCTTATTGGCTTCTCAGGTGGGATGAGATGAGCTACGTAATTTCATTGGTCGAGAAACAGGTTATTTTTTAATTCATAAAAAACAGGCAGTAAGGGCGTGAATAAATTTTTATTACTTGGCTCTGGCGTTGGTCATTTATTCGCTGGGTGTTTAAGAAAGAAGTCAGTCAGAAAAATCTTTATTATTCGATGCAATTATGATGTGCAAATCTTATCATTTCCACTTTTTCCACTCCGCGTGCCAACGGATTCTAGTTTAATCAATATAAAACCCTACCCTAACCTTTTAGTAATTTGGGGTATTCCGCAGTGCATTTTCTACGACAGCGTTGCGCACTTCAGTAGTTCCCAAACAACTGCCAAAATTGACGTAGGTACAGGGCTGTTTTATTGAGGAGTAAAATGAACTGAACAGTAGAAGGAATTCAATTCATTTCTAAGATTTCGGTTCCAGGAAGGATTTATCTTCCTGCGTCATGCTTATTTCTTTGTCAGAATTTTCTATTTATTTACGTGTAAAAAGTTGGGATTTTAGAGTTAACACAGTAGAAGCTTGGGCTTATTGACTTATTCAAATTCAAATAAATGTAATGAAGCAGTTGCTTCAATCATACTTTAAAGCTTACAAACTTTGTATAATTTATGTTGGCACTCTTTTTAATTTTCACACACCCTAAATTTTCCTTTTCCGTTTTCAAAATGAAAATTTTTTTCACTCCAGCTTGCTTTACTTCAGTTTAGAAAATTATTTCCTCTCCAAAGGAATCTCTGCTTCGATAACCTATGGGAAAGAAAAATAAAGCTGGAGAAATCACGTAGCAATAACACATAGAACACATTTTGGCGTTTTGGTGGAACTAGGCAGAATCGCCACTTCCAGGGTTGCAGGGGGTGCTGGTTCTATTTAGAACAAAAATCATCTCAAAGCAGTGTAAAAAAAATTGCTTCAATCTGAAGGGATTGCTCAAACAGGCCTACCGATTAGGAAAAATTTTTAACTAAAGCCATTTCGTTATTTTCCCAGTGTATAAACAGCGTCTAAATACAAAGTTTGCTTTTCCATATTTTTCCAGAAAGCTTTACCTGTAATAAGGCTGAGAAAGTTGCCGCGCTTGCTTTTTTTTCCTGACCTGGTAATTCGTCCTTTTCATGAGATCCCTAAGCCCTCAGTGAACTTGAAGCTCAAGTTATCCACCATTTATCAAAAAAATTCGAGAAAAAGCGTTTCCGAAAAACTTTGGAAATGCTAAGCTAGGTTTAACCCTTCTTTTCTCTGGAAACATAACGAAACCGCTTAGACTAAAAATTCTCTCCTAGTTATTAGACATTTATTGGAGCTACTCCTTCCGAGTTTCAGCTTTTTTTAACACTGCTTCGAGTTATCTTACTTAATTTCCATGTTTCTTCAAAAGATNTATTATATACTCCGTCTTGAACGGTTTATTAGACATTTATTGGAGCTACTCCTTCCGAGTTTCAGCTTTTTTTAACACTGCTTCGAGTTATCTTACTTAATTTCCATGTTTCTTCAAAAGATTCAAAAGAAGATCAACACCCCTGTACTCGGAACAATACAGAAATATGCATTGGGTATGATCAACACTTTGTTAAATCCGTTTCAGGGTTTACTGTAACTTGGGATTCTAAGGCAAAATTGCTTTCTAGGAAAATTCTTATTTTTTTTGGTTTACTTTTAGGAGAAGCGGGCGATAGTCGGCATCAGATGTACCATATGATCTCGGTGGCATTTTTTTATGAGCTCGTTTCAGAATAGTTTCCAGGTCATCATTCGTAAGAATTGGAATCGGTTCCAAGCGATTCTCCCAAATCAGAAGCCCCAAGTACTCCACATAGTGAGCTCTGAAGAAAAAAAAAGCTTAATGAAAAAATCACAATAGTTTCCAAGTCATCATTCGTAAGAATTGGAATCGGTTCCAAGCGATTCTCCCAAATCAGAAGCCCCAAGTACTCCACATAGTGAGCTCTGAAGAAAAAAAAAGCTTAATGAAAAAAATACTTTTTACAAATTTAATGAATAGGTCTTCTGACTGGCAAACATCTGAAGATTCCTTCACCACTTCTTGTCCACAGGCAACATCAACCAATCCTTCTGGTGTTTCTCTTTGCAAAGAAACTTTGCACTTCAGGGCAATCGGCTGGTGCTGGAGTATTGTCTTTCCATCTCTTTCCTCTGAACTTTCTCCATTCGCAACAAACTTAATTTCAGAATCCTGAAATCAAACCAACATCTTACATTAATTCAGAAAATTCTTCAAACTTTTGGTATTTCCGGGCGAATTCTTTTCCTGACTTTGAGCAATTTCATCAGAAGATGCGGTTCTTTATCACGTAGATAAAAAAGGCAATTCCGAGGATGGTGAGCATGGAGTCCAAGCTTGGCACAGAATGGAGAATTTTCCTTGCACCTCAAGCCCATGGAAAAGGGTGCTGTGCAACCCGAGCAGAATTCATAGCGACACTGGGAACAAGTCAGATGCATACAACCGCCTCTTGCTAAAGAGAATCTAAGATGGCATCTGGGACACTCCACGCTATTCTCATTCAGAACTTCGAGTACGGATTTTGGAATTGCTTCCGCAGAAGTTTCATCACAGAAAACTTGGGACCCTGTTCGATCACGATGCTCATGATTGAACTTGTCCCACTGTGGAAAAATAGAAGGCCAAAATTAAATCAAAATTATTTTTCACGAACCTTAGATACCAATCGTCAAAAAAAGCTTACCGGCTCCATACAAATTGCACAAGTTACTGCAGAGCAGTCTGGACAAACTAAATGTGTTTGCAGGGGTTCCGTTATAAATCCAGATGAGCACTTATGCAAATTAAAAAAAAAACACGTCAAAATTTCACGAAGGCTCCTCCCAAAATGTCCTTCTTAATTCTATTTAATCCTAATTTTCATTCTATTGTTATCATTTTTTTTTTTACAAAAAAAAATACTTTTTTGTGAATTTAAGACGCGTCTTGTCTAGAACAAAGCCAATTAATGAAAATTCAGCTGAAAAAAACTAGGAAAGTATATGAGAACTCATTAAATTTTATCTTCGCCTAAACAAAGGATTCGGAAGCTTTGAAATAAAAGCCCGTTTTTCAAGCCAGATTTTTTTTTCAGATTCTTACCTTAGAGCACCATTTGAAATTTGGTGTTTTTGATAGCGTCCAGTCCCTTAGCTTTCTCCCAAACATTTCGCAGTAGTGTTGGTTGAGAAGATCGCCGAGTAGTATCTCAAGGTGGCTAAAATAATCTGAAGCGTCATCCCCTCCCTCCTCCCCCAGATTTGAGGGTTCTTTACAGAAGGGACATGTAGCCTCCATTATTGAGTTATCACGTATTTGTACCATGAAATATTCAGCTGCACACGTACGACAACAAGAATGTTTACAACGGAGCATGGATACCATCTAAACAAAATAAAAAACAAAGCAAATCCCAGCGTTTTAACAAGTAAACCAAGGCGGCAGAATTTGTTTTTTAGTTTCAGTTTCCTAAATTTTACATCCTGACGTAACTTTGCGAAGGACGTGATGCGAATAACCTTTTTTCTGATGGAAATTTCCAAGGGAAAATACATCTTTAAAATTGAATAAGAACGAAGCCCTACCATTGACTGGCGTTTAAGTGAAAGGCGCTAGACTTTCTCCTCTAAACTTTCAATCAATCAATTTATTATCTTAGTTTACCTGTTTCGCACTGAATTTCCCAGCACAGAGTAAACATTCTTGTTGAAGATAACTGATGGCTGCGTAGAGGGATGAGCATTCATTAGCAGCCTGAACAGAGTCCTCTTCACCAAAATCCATTTCCATTAACTTGAAAGCAAGTTCTCCTTTCTCCATTGAATCCACTCTACCGGATTTCATCCAATGAGAGACTTGGGGCTGAATTGAGAAAGAAGTTTGAAAATTTTGATTTAGAATGTAAGAGGTATTTTTACCTTTACTTCCGCTTTAGCAGAATTCAACTTCTGGGGGATTTCTTGTACGACATTAGTAGCGGTAGCTTGATTCTGGAGAAGAGAAAATAATGAAAGCGTCATTTCTGGCACTTAGTAGCTACCGTGGAGCGGGGTAAGAAGGAACACCGCTGACAGACGTGATAAAACTAATGAAATCTTTAACCCTCGGAAGGCCAGTGATGTTGTCAGCGGTTAGCGACTTGACGATTTTCTGAAAAATGTTTTTTGCATAGGGGATTGGAACTTCCTGCCCTTTCCCGAAAAACTTTTGTTTACTTTTTCTATGGTGAGAGCTAAGCGGTGGGAAGTCATTCGTCTCCATTGGGACGCTCGGTTATGTTCTTAATTCTCAAGAAATAAAATGGCGTCTAGCAGTGATGACAATTCTTCCAAGTTTTCACTAACTGAGTAATGGAGACTCGGCTGAATCGGCAACCTTCACCTGATGCTGGACCTCATTTTACGTTTCTTGACGATTTTTAACATCAGGGGCCGTCCCAGATTTAAAAATCTCTGAACTTCCGAGGGTTAATTCAAAACTACGATTTCGGTGTATAGAAATGAGATACTGTGCATATTTTCTTGTTTTACTGGACTTCAAAGGTGAATGTGCTTTTAGGAAAATGTTTGGCTTCGTCACAAGATGCGTGCATCGGATTTCTACCTTGTCTACCATAAGACGTTGAAAAAGCTGAACGGCGTTAAGAAAGATGCTTTTGCGTGTTCGCGTAACACCCCATTCCACGGTACTTTTTCATCATTTTTGCTAAAGATGAAATGCTTTCTTACGGCATGTTGGGAAGAACCAGGAGTTAAAACTTCAGGCTCAAAAAGTCCAGCCTCCTCTCCAGTGACTGTCTCACCTTCATTTTCGTGTCTATCTTCAATGTCATCCAAAAATTCTTCATCTTCATCCCCACTTAAATACTCCCCCATATCTCGCTCATCCTCATATCCCATTTCCACCTCACTTTCTCTACTTTCACTTCCCTCGCTGTCAAATTCATTTCCTTCATGTTCATTTTCATCCTCTGATCCTGAGACATCAAAACTTTTTCCTGGAAGTCTGTACGTTTTATCTATTGACTCAAACGGATTCTCAGCACGCTTCTGTCTTAACCCACTTCCCATCTGCTCTTCTAGAATATTCGCTAAGAGCTCATTCTTATTCTCAGATTTGATCGGTATCTCGTTGGGAACGGAAATAGCCTCATAGAGATTTTCCTCTGATTTTACATGAGCTTTGGGTTTTGATCCTCCTAGAAAGTTCCCTGCAAAATTTCCAAGCACTTCGTATATCTTGCTTGGAGTAATGTTCACCATACCCCCACGGCCACGTGGCGAAGCGGTAGGCCGTGCTTTCTCTACCTCATGACCTTCATAGTCCTTCCGCACACTTTTTCTATCCAGTACAATTTCCTTGAGAACTCGTAGCTCATCACCGTAGATCTCTTTGATTGCTTCGACCTCTTGTCTTTCACTCTCCGTGCTCGCTATGGGAGCTGGAGTGGTTGACACAGCTGGTGGTGCTGGGTCTTCTTGTTTTCTAATCGCTTCGTCCTTATCCTCCTGCTCACCTAAAATACTTCCAGCTTTTCCAACCTCATTTTCTCGAGACGACTCAAGTTTTTCTTTGTTCGAGTCTGTACTGGTCGCAGTTGAGCTGCTGCTCACAGTGATTTGTTGATGTTTCAACAGCTCACCAAGTTGCTCAGCTATGACGTTGACTGCTTTTGCTAAATTTGCAATTGCTTCTGGTGAAGAGGCATTTACGGTTTTCTTTTCAAGGATTTCCGGAGTATCGGAAGTTGGAACAGGGTTCTCATTGAGATTTCCTTCATTTTCCCCCTTTCCGTCTATTTTGCTTGGGGAGGAATTAGGATTCGCCTGCCCTTGGTCGAAATTTGGGGAAGGTGAAGTTGGGGGTGGTGGAACTTGGAAGTTTTGAATGAAAGAACTGACGTGGGCCTCTGATTCCTCGTTCTCTATTTCTCCTTCATCTGAAATTGATTGACTTCTTGCAGTCAGTGGTTCAGGGTCGTAGAAAGTTTCCTCTGAAAAGTTAAAACTTGAAAGTATACTTGAAAGTGGTTAAAGACTTGTTAGCTTACCCTCTCCATCATTTTTGGCTGAGGTATTTTCAGGTTGAGTTTCTCCGTCTCCTACTCTAGGTAATTGAACTGGAGAAACCAATTCTGGAGCAGGGGAATTTTCTGTAGAATTTTTTGGAGTGGTTTCTAGAGGAACTGAGGGTTTCTCAAGAAGTGAATTTGATTCCACTTCTGCAGGGCTTGAGACAGGGGCAGGTGTTTGAGGACGAGGTGGTGGGGCTGACTCATTATCCTTCCCGGCAGGTGGGCCCCAAATTCTCATAAGGAAAGGTTTTAGCTGAGCTTTGGAAAGTTCCACATAAGCTGCATCCAAGTTCCCTTGGTTTGCCGTAAGCGCTGTAAGAATATCCTCTCGAAGAAAAGTACCACGGGATTGAAGTTCTAAGAACTAGAAAGAAAATTAGAAAAATCTTACTAATTGGTAGCGGGTTCCAGGCTCTTAAGCATAATGAACCGAAACCTCTTCACTGGGATTAAGCAATGCACTTGAAAAGCAACGCAGAACGGCAGGCCATGTTTTTTCAGGCCATTCTACGTGCCTCTCTTCAAAAGAATCTCTCAATTAGGGTATTAAAATTATGAGAGCCAGTTCTGCTGAAGGAGTCCCTGCTCGCTAAATCCTAAGTATTATAAATAGCACCTCTGAATTCGCCTCTCTTTGACTTTTAGAGGTCACGAAAGCTCAGTCTCATCTCACCGATCCGGTCAAGCAATACGTCGATCAAAAAGGGCTTGTCTCCTCACTCAAAAAATACACCACACTTGACCCTTATGACCTAATTGCCATGAGGGGTCGCTGAACCTTACGCTGAGCATTAAAGGACCTCTGGCGGCCATTTTGTAAACCAAAAAGTTCAGGAGCGGCGTATAGAGTCAGGGACGAAGCTTATTCGACTGAGGTACTGCTCTGGCGGATCGGTGGGATCGGCTGACTGACCCCTGGTAACCTCCAAAGGTCAAAGGGCGGCGAATTTCGAAAACGTTTACTACGAAAAGTTGTAGCGAATGCTTTAGAGATGTTATATATATTAATTTTTAGAAAAATCTAAAGGGTGGAGGTCTTTCATCAAAATTGGTTGTCCTCCTTTACCTTTTTCCTCCTTTGTTCCACACACTCTGTCACAGCCGCCCATACGTTTCCTTTGTGCAATCGAAGAGCATCCTTTGACTCTGATGAGGAAACAGTTCCAACTTCATTGAAATCCTGACCTTTGTCCCTTCCGTATTTCGTTGCAAGTGTTTGAACGGTTTCAATCATACTTGGCCAGTTTTCCTGTGCAGATCCAGCATTTAACAGAATCTGATTTTTTCTCGGGAATTTTTCCGACAATTTTCCCGCCAAAAGAATTTGAAAATCAAAGATGGCTGCCTACCTCTAGCCATTTCACAGGATTTCTGTCCGTACCACACATGCGCAGTGCAACTTGAACATCTTCTGGTGTATAATTTAGCTCTCCTGCTTCCTAATCATTAAAAAAAGGAAAACAAAGATGAAAAATTCAAGATCTGGGTAGCCCTTCCTGTATTCTGACAGAAATTACTTTAAGAAGACGAGAGAGCTCAAATTCCTGAGATTTCATGGACTCCCTTCTTTTCCTAGCCACCAAATCTTCAATTGATGCAAAGTAGTCAGCAGGTGATGGGAATCGATCCCAAGATGGCTGCCTGTATTTCCTTTGTTCTTCATAATACCTTTCCCGTGAAGGAGGGGGGCTAGCGTCTCTCGAAGGAGGCCCAGATATAGGCAAGCTCTGAAAATTACTCATGAAAAAAATGAAGTAAAAAGTATGCAGATCTTACTCTCGTATCACTAGCCAATGAGTGTCGGCTTGAAGAGCGGTACAAGTGTCTCCCCTCGTGATGATGCGGGCGATGAGAGCTCCCTCCCCAGGAAGGCTCAGATCCTGAAGCCGATGTCAGGTGCGTGGACATACTTCTCTTCAGTTGAGCCTGTTGTTGAGCTCGGCGTGCATACCGCATTGCCTTCTCCGACATTTCTACACGCGGTGGACTGGACTCCCTTGACTGAACCGATGAGGACTGGACAGAGGTTTTTGATAAGGACTTTTGCCTTAGCTTTGAGATTGGCAATTCTTCATAGGTCTAAAATTTCACTTTAAATTAAATTTGAAATTTCTTGAATACCGTATAAGACTCGATTAAGGCTCGCGGGCCATATTTCTTTTTTTTTGGCAAACGAGGTGCGTGGCCAGTTAGCATTGCGCGAGTTATTTGAATGAAAGTAAGTTGCACTGCGTGGGTTTTTCCAATGTTTCTGATTTTTTACGTGCCTTAATCGAATTTTTACGGTACTCCATGTCTTACCTGTGTAGATATTTCTTGAGGCGGTGGGGACGTCCCAATTGAATTTTTCTGCTCAAGAGGAGGATGCTTAGCAGTTTCCTTAGATTTAGCTTGCTGTTGCTTCAAGCTCAACCCTTCTAAAATCGAGTACTCTCCAGTACCCGTGTCTACCATGTTACTCACTTTTTCCTTTTTTGTAGCAGGCATAGCCGCTATGCTTCTTTCTCGGCTCGATGAGGGTGGGTGCCCTAAAAAGCCACCATTCAAATATTGAAATTGAAATAAATTTGTTTGAAAATTTGAATTTAAATTGAAGAGATTAAGAATCTCACCACTCTCAGCCTCTGCTTTCCATTTCTTAAGCGTGGCTTTATTTTCTTTTACCAGTGCACGATGTTTCTCCGTAATCAAATCTTCTGAGCTTGAATCCGACTCTGAGTCCAAGGACTCACTTTCACTCTCATCTTGATAGGCCTTTGGTGGGGGTCTATTCCCCTGCTCCCCCCGTATTTTCTCAATGCTCAAATTAATTTTCTGGGACGGTTGCGTTTTTGCATTTGAAAAACTTAATTTCGATTGGACAATTGGAACCAGGTCGTCTTCTGCATCAGCCTCATTTCTAATTGGTCCACCTGCCCCCTTCCGTTTCGCAGATTGAGACGTTAGCCTCAGAGGCGTCACTGCTTCGTAACCCTTGAGAGGAGTTTTGCAGCAAACGATACAAACCTTTGTGGACTTGGCATTTACAAAAGTGCAGTGCTCACATGACCATGGGCCTTCGGGACTTTCCGTTAAGGTTGGAAGCTCAGGGACATCCGGCTCAGCATCTGCGTCATCCTCACCTGTATAGTATTCAGGTTCCGGTTTGGGAGGAGGCGGCAGAGGGGCTTTGCGGGGAACAACAGGGGCTTGCATTTGAGGCTGAGTAGGGCGAGCTGGTTGCTGGCTCCATTCTTGGTTTCCATAAGACGGGTGGGGCTCACTGCTTCTCCGGGAAGCTGCATTCCTCAGACTCGAGGTGGATGAGCTTTGTTGAGAACTCAATTGACCATCCCAACCGAAGGGCGGCTGATTATAAGGCAGAAAAGCACTGTGACCTTGGGGCTGGGGATATGCTCCTGGGTGTTGACGCTGATGATTTGGTTGAACCCATGGTACGAACGCTCCTGCTCTGTCCAGCTCAACTGAGGAGGCTGAAGATTGTTGCTTTGAGAAATCTCTAGGCGGGACAGGAGGGGGTGGCCTTGCTGGAGGCTTTACACTACCGCCTCTTTCCAGGGTAGCAAAATGGGTAGAATCTGATCCGGAAATTGGAAACTGCTGAAGATTGCAAGCTGATACGCTGAACGCCCTTTGATTCCTTGGTAGGAAATCTTCTTCCTCCTCGTCCCAACCGCTGTCTCGACCGGGAGGCTGTAAGGAAGAAATAGTTTCAATTCGCTCAATCGCAGTTATCAAAAACAAAATTTCCTTAAAACGAATTCTTGTAAATCTACTTCGTGCTGGGCAATAAATTTTAACTGAAAAAATAACGGCTTATTTTTTCTACCACTACTGATTTCTAATACGATGCTAAAAACGTATTGTAATTTAATTTAAAAAATTAGTGCAAATGCAACACTGCCATCCAAAAAATATTTTTCCGACTTCATAGCCCTTTTAAAAAATTTGGATAAGGCCTTACTTACCAGGCAATACTTTTGAGGTGGTTTTGATGGGGTTGCTTGTTGATGTCGGCGATTACCCAGCTCCATGACTGTTAGCGGAATGCAACCGTGACTTTCCATGTCCTCTGTATAGCGTTTTGGTTGAGAAAATCCAGGGTTGGCGATTGATCCAGAACGCTGAGTGTTAATTTGCGAGGGATTCTGGGGAACTGGAGAAAATGGAGCACTTTGCCTTCTGTGGTCACTCATTGCCTGTGCGTTTCCTGACCAGTGTGGTGTCCTCGACAGCGATCCGGTATGAAACCGTGACTGACCTAACGGGTGATTACAAAAAAGGCTACAGTTGTCAATTGAAATGAAAATGCCGTTACGCTGGAAAATCCCTAAAGTGAATCGACGGTGAAATTCGGCGTAGAACAGTTTGATGCCTTTGAAATTTGCCGAAAAAAAAACACAAAGGCAGCTAAGAGTCGATTTCCAGAAATCACATTTTTTGTATTCACCCTTTTATTCTAAAAAAATTGAAAAACCTTAGCCAGACTTTCCTTAAAAGAGCTTTACTCACCTGGCGAAAACTGCTCGTTCGTTCTGTGTGGAGAAGCTAGTTGAAGAGATCGCTGACTAGAATTTCCTCCCACGCCTACAAACCGCTTGAGGCTTCCCATCGGGTCAAAAGTAAAGCGCTTCGTAGTGGTAGGTGAGCTATTGGCGGACCTCATCCCCATCCTTCTATTTCGTCTGGGCGGAGCAATCGGGCCTTGCTCTGGGAGGAGCTTGGGTGGGAGTGGCGGTCGATTTTCTACTGAATCCAACAGCTACCAAATAAATTAAATTAATTTCTTGAGTGAATTCCTGGGGAACGCTCTTTAGGTTTGCTTGGCTAACCTTTCGGGTGTGACTGTGACGCTTGGGATGTCTGTGGAACATTTCATTACAGGCTCCACAGAAAGCTTGATTGTTACACATCTCACATCGCACGAGTGGGTTTGGATTACCACAAAGGGCACACGTGACCCCTGAACCTGAGCGGTTAGCATTTGAATTCATGTTGGAGTAGCTGTGGAAATGATCAATTTCTTCGTATTCGGATTCTTCTTCCTCTTGGTTCCTCACCGGTCTTCGGTCCAACGGCTGTGCTTCCCTGTTCTGCGCAGGTCTTGATTGATTCACCTGGACAAAATAAAAATTAAAAATTAAAAATCGAACATTTTGTTTTTGATTTCAGAAGCGTACCAGTGAGGCGGAAAACCAAGAAGTTAAAGGGCGTCCACCAACTCGCGGCAACCTTGATGAGCCAATTGGATTCTGTTTCATGCTCCACTGCTCGTACTCCTGCAAAAAGTACACATTGAAATCCCAATTTAAAAAATACAAGTTTTGCTTACGTTAAACCACATTTCTGAATTTCTAAAAATTTCTGTTTTAAAAATCACTATTTGTAAACTCTTGAGTAAAACTAATTTTCTTAAGCCGAAAATGCAGTGCGGGGCACTGCAAAATATTAGTGACTGTTCTTAAGCGGTGCGACCGATCTCGATGTCAAATTACGTTTGTTTTGTTAGAGGACTTTCACACCAGGTTTTTCTAAATGAAATTTCCTTACCTTAAAACCCAGTAGCTCGGAAAAAATAATAACAAAACATTAGTGACAAGAATAGAATTCAAGTCGATTTTTCTTGCCAAAAGACAATAGGTATGAAGTGAGTCGCCAAAAATATTAGGATGGACTAACTCAAACTTGAGCAGGGCTCCACTGATTTCTGAATTCCCATTGGTTCAGCCAGCTGAAACTACAACACCGCCTTTCGCCAGACAGGACTAAACCTCTTCGAGCCTAGAGAGATTTAAAAGATTGGCTTGAGCATTTGAAAGTAATAAGAGCAGGAATTCTAAAAATAATCAGAAGCAAATCTTTGCCAAATTCTTTAAATCCACATACAAGACAGTATCAAATGGGCGTCGGAGTCGGACCGTTGAACGCGTTATGTGGATGAAGTAAGCGTCTTCAAAACATTATTACCAACAGATTTTGAAAGCAAGCTTAGAAATTTTGATTTTGATTTCCAAGTCCTAAAATTAATTCTTCCGCATTGGATTACTCTGTCCTTTCCTAAAAATAGCTGATAATGAGTGACATGGCGTCGTAGAGCCTAACGGGCATATACCATTTTTGAAAACCGTCCAAAGTGCTACAATACGCTCACAATTTTTCATTGCTTCTCTAGTGGCTTACTTTTAATGAGAGCTCATTAACTTTAAGCAGATTCCTTATACTCGCTTTAGGTGGCAGGAGTTCCCATTTTGTCCAAAATTAAAAAATTAAAAAAAGCAAAACTCAAATCTTCAATCCAAGCATTTTAAGCCTCAAATGTCTAACGACTAATCAATTCTCACGCTTTTCTTATTCATAAGCAATGCAAGGCCCTCCTTGAAAAAACGGGCATTGGGGTCTTTCTGGTGCAAATCAGACTCTACTACTAAAAATGAAATAGGTAACAGTGATTTTATGATTTTTCCAGAAACTTTGTAATTTCAGACGAAGAATTTTCAAAACCTGGAAATTGCAAATGTTACACATAAAACTATATAAGTGTTACTCAAGTTTACTTTTGGCAGTTCTGCGATTTAGCATTTTTACAAACTTTGCAAATCTGCAATGGCGGGATCGCCGTCCGAAACCGAATTCTCGACTCTGATTGGCTCTCGCGCTTTGCCAGCTTTGCAATTTTAAACACATGCCTTTTTGGTTAGCAGTTCTAGCAAAACTTTGCAAATGCGAAAGACAATCAGAGTCGAGAATTCAGGTTTGGATCGAAGCCCCGTCATTGCAGCTTTGCAAAGTTTATAAAACTGCTTAACTGCAGGATTGCAAAAGGCAAACTTGAATAGCACTTATGTAAACTTGCTTTTTTGGACGGAGAGTTTCGAGTGTCTGCCTTAATTAAAATTAATGAATTAGGAAGAGAGATTAGGCAAAAGAAAAGCACTTTAAAAATTTTATGGAAAATCCTTTCACTTATATTTATTTTTTAGTAATTCCTAGGAACAGCTATAATTAGTTTATAATGATTATATCATTGAGTTTCCAGGCATTTGTACAGTACTACGCATCAGTCTATGGCGTCAGAAGGTCTTCTTCCTGTTGAGACGGTGAAAGTCACATGCTTTCTCTCTCAAGGAGAGAAAATGCGCATTTTTGATACTACTTCCTCCTTCTGCTCCTGGCTCCTGAAGGCAGAACGGAAAAGCTTCTCCCTCCGCAATCTCGACCTAGCCTAAAATTCTCATCTTCCAGTTTTTAGAGAAAGGCCTGGATTCCTTTCTCCCTTTAAAATCAATACCACCTCTGAGTCCTCTTGCACCTTTTGCATTAGTTATCAACCCAACGCCATGACGCAAAGGAATAGCAGAGCCTTTTCTCCCATACACCAGATCTGAATGTCAGGGAGAACGAAAGGAAGCAGAAGGGGCTTTCATACTTTTCACTTTCCCCAAGGGAAAGTGGAGAAAGGATGACACTACGGAAATCACGTATTGTTAACGCAGAGCACAGCAGACGAATTGAATGGGTCTATCGGGAGATGTGACACGCTGAAATAGATTAGTATAACTCACAAAAGTGGGAAACTACTCAAAGTCCTACTTTTATTTTGCGCAAAGCGAAGCGAAACTTCCTTTTAAAAAGAAGCATCAAGAAAATCTTGAACGGAATTAGCTGAAAATTTTGGATCTTTCGTTTTTAAAAGGAATGGAATTGGGATACTTTGCAGAATAACTACCAATGACGGCGACGACCGTGAAAATGTCGTGCTCTTCACTCATGAGATTTTACTACCCACCTTAACACAAATTGGAAAGAAATCTGGGACGTGCTCTATCTTTCTGACACACTCTGCATGGAAAAAGGGTACTTGCTCCTATAGAATTCCCAAGGTGAAATTGTCAACTGGATATTTCCAGAGAGGTGGCTCAAGCCAGTGCTTAAGCATTTCATGCCTCACAGCCTCTTTATGATTATTATCCCCACTCACACTCTCAGGTTTTCTCTTTGATGCTTTTACTTTTTGAACTTGAAGGATATGAAGAGCAAAAGTTTCTATCTGCAGGAGAAAGCAGAGTAGAATTAATTATGCGAGAGCACAATGCCTACCATATAAACTTTCCCAATTTGTCTAGCGACGAGTTCTAGTGACGGAGAAAGTTGACCTTGAGAGCATAGAGAGAAAGGTTAGTTTTATGTTTCTCCACGCTTGGCCTGCACGCAAGTTATATTTGGTGAAACCTTGGAATTTAAAAGGGGTTGAACAAGAGAAGTGGAGTGAAACAAAGCTAAAAAGAATTAAATCGAGTTTTTATTATTTTTATTATATTTCTATTTCTAAAATTAGCCGAGCAGCCAAGCATTTTAATACAGGGTATTTATAATTACTTAGAACCGGAGAAAGTTTTCTTATGAGAGTTGAGAAAAAAAGCGGTTCTAAGTAATTATAACCACCCTGTACTATTTCTTTTATTTAATAATCCTTAATTTTTGGTACCGATTTGTTCATTCTGCCGTTCTCATATAGATTAGATGTTCTGAAAATCTGAAATTTGAAGTAGAGCCTACTCAGGATGGAAAGGAGGTGTCAGGTCAACTAAAGGTCCCCTGTAAGGTCACTGTGACTTTTTAGCTGACTCAAACATCATGAAATGCAGCTGCATCTCTAAATCTTGAAAATGTCAAAAATCTTTAAGCTATCTAAAATATTAAAAATCCGGAAGAAACCTCGAATATC
>JABASM010000442.1:0-23035 GCA_019776545.1 Brachystomella parvula
TATTTTTTCTTTGAAAATCTTAGCAACCGTGTAATTTCATGTAAAACGACGCAGCAGTAATGTTCAGTTTCCCTAATTACTCCATTTCCTGTAATCAAAGATACTAGAAATTCATGGTTTCGAATCGTTGACTTTTTTTTGCGGAAGCCCCGCTTTGAGCAATCGATTTTCACGTTACAAATCGCGTTAGGATTTTTCAAAATCGAAGAAAAATGCATGGGAATGGATGCCACTTTGGAAAGCTTGAATGGAAGTTCAGAATCTCGTTTTCTCCCCATCCATGTGGACACTCCTTTTTTGTGAGTAGGTCCCCTCCCAATACCCTTTGAATATTGTAGATTCTATCAAAATATTCCGAATTTTCGCCCCGAAATTTGATCATTTTTTGAGCCCAAGAAACTTTCTCAAGGATGTGAAACATTTTTTTTATTGCATAAACGCAGAAGATTTTCCAAAAAACTGTTTTTTTATTTATTTGTTAATCAGACTCCGGGCCATAGAATTTTGGCTGTCTAAAATGCATAAGAGCACACCCACAAGCGGAAAATAATGAAACAATTTAAGGAAAATTAAAGTTGAATTTTAGGATTTTAAATCGCAACGGCAGAATTAACGATAATGCTAAAATTGGAAAATGTTTAAAGGAAACTACACCTGCAATGTTGATTACTTCCAGGTGAGGGGCTACCGTGGCGTATACCACGTACGCTGCTTTGTCTGCTACTGCTGTCGTAAAACGTTGGACTCAACAACGGTGAATGAACATCAGGGCGAGTTGTACTGCAAGGGTTGCTACAAGCACAAGTATGCCACAATAGGCGTGGGCTTTGGTCTTGGGGCTGGTACACTCCAAACCCCATAATCTCCCTCATTCGATCTAATTTCCACAATCCAAATTAAATAACAAATAAATAATAATAATAATAAGACATGAAGGAAATCTAAGCAAACGTGGTTCTTTAATTCCCTTGTCTTTAAAACTAAACACATGATCGTTACATGAATATTCTTAGCGCAGGTTGATTTTTTTCTGTGTTTTTTTACATGTATATAGCCTCAACGTACATAATTTTTTTTTACAAAAAGGCAATGGTTTTTGTTTTGGGCAGATGACTTTCCAAGAAATATTTGTTTTACCTGCTCAAAAAAATTCTTCGATGATTTCTTAGTTCATACATGGTAATCGGTTCTTTTTTTGTATACAGAGCGAAAGGTAATTTTCCTTATCAAGTCACAATTTGAACGGAGTACAGTAATAGTTAATTAGTTTTTGAATTAATTAATCAGGAAAACAATATTCAATGTATTAAATTGCTCTTAGGAGTTTAATCGTAGAGAGAGAGAGGGGGGGGGGGTTGTAATACTTATACAGTTTTTAGAAATGAGTTTCTGCGTTAACAACAACAGATGATAAGTTTTCATTCAAAATCACAAGGACCAACATATTGATATTCCATTTCGTTTAAGCGAAGAGGGATGGATTCGGACTTTCAATTTTTTTTTTCTAACGTCCGCTCCATCGAATTCCAAAAAAGTCTTCACATAAAAATTACGAGAAAATTAATTAAAACTAGAGGAAAAAAAGAGGAACATGAGGAATAGTAAAGTTAATTATAAGTAAGGTGGTAGACTTTCCTGGAGTCTCCTTTTCGTCTCCAGAAAGCAGGAAGTCCGAGAGGATTGAAAAAACGATGAGACCGGCGTATGAGAAAAATCAAACTATGACGACGCCAGTCTCTGTCACGGGAAAAGAACTAGTCAGACACGGCCTCACTTTCCTTCACGACCAACTTTCCATCCTTCAAAATCAAGTTCTCGTAGTCATGGTGTCCATTTGAAGGTTTAGAGTCATGCGTAGGAGGGAGGTTCACGTAATCCTCTTCATTATTCTCAGGTACTAAGGTTAAGGTTGAAGCTTGCATTAGTAAAAACTCTTCAGACTCTGGTTCAGAATGTAGTAATTTCCCTGGTGATTTCTTCTCCAGTAAGTCAGAGTTTTCCAACTCTTCTACTGCGTCAGCATATTCCTATAAAAATAAAAAATATTAAAAAAACAACGACTTTATGAAATTAAAGGTGAATTCGGCTATATTAAATTCACGCAAAAGAAAAAAAAAGTTATTAGTAATAATTAAATATCCACTCACTTCTGGTGCCAAATCGCATGCGTGGTCAAAAAAAATACTCTGATTCGTAGGAGAAGGCAGGGATTGTACAGAGTCAACAAGTTGAGGAACAGGGTCGCTCCAATTACAATTGGAAGTAACTGAGGATTGCTGTTTACGAGGGAGTCCTCATCCCCTCCGTATCTTCAAAATCAAAACAATCAAACACAAATATTGTAAGTTTCACACCGTCATGCAATTGCTATGAAGTATAAGTAGGTAGTAAAAAGCCATTCCCATTTCCCTGCATGCTGAACTGTGATTCCAAAAATATAAGGTCCACAGAAATCTTCACTACTAAATTCATAGAATTAAACAGAAAGAAAAACCACAACTTACACTGAAAAATCCAAAGATGAGGAAGAAATAGACAAAACAAACATGCAGAGTATTAGTAATCTCACTTCTCAAATTCAACTTTGCAACAGCTAAATCCACGTTATGAAGCAAGGAGCTTCTATAGTTCTAGCCTCACTTTTCACTAACAACTAAGCAGATGCAGAAGGAAAAAATAAAACTAAGATAATTCAAAACCACTCACCTTCATCATCATGATGATCTGAGGAAGGTGAGGATAGAGATGCAAAACTCGTGGGCCTAGAATGGGAAGGACTCGTAAGCGTCGGACTACTGCTCATCCTAGACACATCACTCGAGGACTTTTTGGATTTTGATTTCTGGAGTCTCTCTTGGTAACCATGGTTTTGCTCACGTAGACGATGAAGCTCCTGTCTTCTTGCTTCCAGCTCCTCGTCTTTCCTACTAATTTCATTCTGTGGAAATAAAAAGAAAATTTTTTTACCTAAACCAGAAAATCCATTTTTAAATTTCAATGAACAGCACCACCTTACCAGTAACTGACTGAGATATCCATTTAGAGAAGCGGCTATGGTTGACTGCTCCTGCGCTATGCTCACAGTCTCGGCAGTCATACTCTGCTCAGCAATCGTCTTCCGGAGTTTATCCACTGAAAATTGAAGAAAAAAGTTTTTAGGCCGAGTCTTGAATAAACTCGAAAAAAAAAACACTCATTACCTTGCTGTATACAGGCGACAACGAGTTCCTTTGAATCTTTGGCAGAAGTCCCGCTACTACTACTGAGCTCCTCCATAGTTGAAGACCCCGTAGAAGGTGAGCCTGATGTTTGAGGAATGTGAAGCATCTGGGAAACCAAGTTCATTTTCTCACCAAGTGCCTTGCTTATGGATGTATCTAATCTCTTTAGTTCTTCTGAAAAGAATAAAATCAAACCAGGAGGGGATTATTAGGAGAGAATTAAGTAATTAAACCCAGGCCTGCTAATATTATTTTGGCCAAGGCGAGGCTCCCATTAAACTATTTTAATCCCACTCTATTCTACTCTCCATAAAAATTAGTAAGTACCATGTGCAGAAATGACAGGCTGTGCAAATTGAACGTCCCGAGATGTAACCAACACCTCAGACGGATCAATAAGTGGACAGGTTTCCGTCACTAGCAAGAATTCTCCCATTTTACGCTTGGGATTCGGTGAAGCGTTCCGACTCTGATCACTTCCAAGTCCCAGCTTCCCGTTTCCTAAGCCAAATACCAGAATAAAGCAACCAGTTATAATTAGAAGACCCAATAGCCCCAGAAATAAACGGAAAGCAGATGGTGAATGGAAAATTTCAAAGCCAAAAGCGTTTTCAGCAATGAACCCAAAAACCTATATCTGCATGAAATCTTACGCAGATCCCTACTTCTCCCATATGCAGCGCAGAGAAGAAATTTTCAAAGAATTTTCTCAAAGATAAAAGTTTCAAGCGTATAAAGATTGAAATTTTTAAAAAGCAAAAAAAAAAAAAATAATTTCTCTTCTTAAGCTAACTGAAGCAAATGAGTGGAACATTTCCAACATAGCAAACGAACACGGGTGGAATTTCGGTAATGCTCAATCCGGTATGCTTACCGACAATCGTTGTGTCAGATGATGAGGATGGCTCATTGCCTGAGGTTATAGAATCAGGTGCTGGACTAGCTTCCTTCTGCGGTGACGTCCCAAGGACCAGAGAATCTTGCGTACTCACTGGCTCTGTGTCTGCACCGTCTCCACTTTCACCCGTATCACTGACTCTGGAAACAGAAAAAAAAGCGTTAAATTCATTTCATTCATTTATTACAGAAATTATACAGGATGAGAAAATTAAGCTTTCGTAAATCACTCACTCTTTTCTCTCTTCAGGTTCGGCTGGAACGGCCGGAATGTTTGGAGTCGGATGGAAATCTGATCGTCTAGATTCTTGCCTCTGCTTATAATCATCTGCCGCTTTTGTTATATGATGTAACCACCTGAAAATAAGAATGAAATTAAGTTATTCAGTTTCAGAAACTTAAAAATACAATAACTGGGAGAAGAACATTTTTAACAGCCAAAAACCCAGTGGAAGAAAAATACCTCGAAGCCTGACTCTGTACCCCATTGAACACATTCTTCAGTGGATTATTTGACATCCTGCTAATTTTCAATTTAAACTTCATAAACAATTCAACAGCGAGGACACAAGAAAAAAAAAACACTCGTCAATTAGAACTGAAGTCAACCCCTGCTGCGTATTCTAAAAGGCTTCCGCTCCAACTAATATTTTCAAAAAATGCAGAACACTAGTGATAGCACTGCTGTTCTACCCCGAACCTTCCCTGACTAAAATAATAAAAAAATAAATTCTTCAGTGCTGAACTGGATTTCCCAGCGAGCATCATCCATCCCAGAGCTCATCATCCAAAACTCCTCTTCACACTCTAACCTATTCTTAGCAATCTCTATTTTTAAATCTATCCAGTCCTAGCAAATCATTCTTTTCTGCTTCCCCTTGTACCGACGAATTCTCAATTCTTTTAACTTCTTTTCTTTCTCAGGTGAATCTGACCTCTACCTTCAAAATCTTCTATTTGACCCCTCCCCCTCCCTCTCCTTGTTTGTTATCATAAATTTATCAACTTCCCACTACTGCCTGTCATCGTTCTCCCGTCTCATTTTTGCTTGCCCGAAGAAAAAAAATCGAAAAACGTCTTGGCAGTTAAGTATATCCTTAAGAATCTCTTTCGGAAATCCCCATGAGTATTAACATTAAATGAATCCTTCACTTCTGCTGAGATTGACATTCTCGGAAGGTTAAGGGGGTAATTTCGGTCAAGGACACTTTTACCCTGAGAAAAATTATTTGAGCAGTGTCATCCTGCAGAGACAGAGACAGAAGAAAGATGAGGAGCAGAGAATAGAGAACATATTTGGAAATCACATAAGAATTTTGGCAATAATGAAAGTTAAACGATTTTCTCTCCTCGTCATTTCCTCTTGATTATTGGCAGGGAAAGGAGGATTACATAAATGAGCTAAAAAAATCAGTAAAAAAACTTACTGCTTCCTCTCTTCCATTGATGAGCAGGCCAAATCATACATACTCGTCGACGTCATGTTGATAAGCATAAAGGCCTTCTTATCTGAAATCACAAGGAAGTATTTTAATTTAAAAAAAAAGTTGAATTAATGCACTTTCAGTCCAAAACGCACAGATTCATCGCCGTGGTGTCCACTGATTTAGATAGAATTTCGATCGTTAACAGAATTTAGTTTACAATACAATTAATAATAAAAAATATAGCCAAAACATGCTTTTATTTTTTGCATGGACGAAATTTTCTTCCAAAACGTTTTATGTTTTGAAGATTATAAAGTTTGAGATCCCAACAGCAGGAAATTTCTGTGGGTGGGGCTGGGCTTGAGGTTAATAAATAGTTGAGTTGAATATTATACTCACCAGCAGCATTGGCCCGAATCATCAAATTGTTTAATTTGATGACAGGCCGTAGGATGACTCTTTCCGACTTTCCAGGATACGTAGAGTTTGTATGTATTTTGAGAATGAAACGATCGTCGGCCTTGAGGAGAATGACTACAACATCGTCCAAGAGAACCAATTGCACTTCTTGGAAAACTTCTGACTTTTGTTTGCTTGACTTGATTTTCCAGTAGAGAGGTCCTTCATGAATGAGTTTATGGGTCGTGAGGTCGAGATGCTGGAATATGATATAGATTTAAAAGATTAAGGAAATTCAATGAGCAGAAGTAACGAATACTGATGAGCGTATTCGTTATAACGTAAAAAGAGACCCCCCCCCACACCTCTTCTCATTATAATTTCCTTTCACACTCTGACTTACCCGGAGTTCGTTGATAAAGTTAATATCGGGTTTATCGACCCCTTTCTCCAGGGATAGAATTCCTTTTTCCAGAGATGACTTGTCCAGTCTACTCTGAATCTCAATGAGACGCTGGTTGTCTTCTGCTTCTTTTTTAGAATGATTCACAGAGTTTAAGATTTCTTTACTCATTTCTAAAGCTCTCTGTATGGATTTGTACTCCTCCGTATCTGTCTGATCGCCATGAGAGTGATAGAGTTTAGAGAAGATGAGAGGATATTTGGTAAGTCTTTGCATCGCCATAGGAATCATATCTTGAATTTGGAGACGACGACAGACCGGATCCTGCTCTGCTTCTTGTAGGAATGCATTTAATTTCGGATTCTTCTCTCTTCTCTCCTTGAGGGCTTTGAGACCAATTTGCTGTCGTGCACAACAGGCAGCCGCTGCCCTTTTGAAATTCTCAGCAGTTTCTCCATCAAACTAAAATTTAAAAAAAAAATTGAAGAAAATGGGTAATTTTTCAGATAAAAATAAAAATATTTACAATTTCAAGGAGTAGAGGCCCAATATCACCGATGACTGGATTTTCTTTTCGTTTCCGTTTAAGCGTCGTATTAAACTTTCCATGGATTTCCAGCATCTCATCCCAACTTGTAAACAGCATGGAAATTAAGTCGGGGGGAAGGAGTTGTTGTGCTCTAATAGGACGATGGAATAGCCTGTCAACCACTTTCAGGTTACGAACATGAGACCGTTCAGTATGAAAGAGTTCTGGAAAAGCCAACAGAAAAACAAATATTATTAGTAGAGTTAGAATGAGAATGAATGAATGGAGATTCCTATCAGTTTTCTCCATTCAGTAACACTATTATATTCTTTTTTTTTTATTTACGCTAACCATTGAGAACTTCTTGTCTTTTCTTCTCGCGTGACTCGAGGTTTGAGAGGATTTCCTCAGGGACGTTCTTGGTCCAATCAGGGGCATCCTGCTCTACTTCAATATCACTGTCTCCTTCCCATGACTGGCTAGGCCTGAAGTCTCCACCTCCGGAATGTCCAACCGTTGTCTCTGGCGTCTCTGAATTCCGCCCTGGCAAGGATGAATGATGTGGAGCCACTAGTTCCAATGAGGAACTCGGGCTGTCTGAGCTTCTGCTCAAAAAATAACATCATCATCATTCACATAAATCAAAAATATATTTGGGATACTCCTTCGAATTCCTTACGCGAATCCAGAATCCATTAACATTTCTACTTACCTCGCTGAGAGGCTGGAATTGGAAGCACTGGAGTTATTTGTATCTGATAAAATACGATGAGAGTCGAGATCAACATCACTAAACAAAAGTAAACAAAAATTCAATTAAAATCCAAAAACCACTTCATATTCTGTAAAAAAAAAAAAAAAAAAAAAACGATGTCAAGCGTCGCTGCCTCAGCACCACCTATTTTTCTTCAATTTGCGAAATCCTTATGAAGCTTGCGGAAATTGGCCTTTCTAAAGACGACTTCGAAAAAAGGTATTTTTTCAAAATTATAACACATAACACCGTGAATATTATTCCATCCTAAACTATGAATGCGGTTTACGAACCGGACGATTTCCATCCAACTTCAGGAATCACAGGAATGTTTAGGTTTTTGAGAAAATTTAGTTTTCTTTTGCGACGGTGCTGCCCTTACAAACATCCACATTTTTACGTACTAAATCTTATAAAAATTTGGCGAATTCGAAAAACTGAAAAGCTTTGACATAAGCTTTGAAAGCATTCAAAAGTGAGCGCAGCCAAGTTCATTACTTTAATTTCTCACCGTTTAGACCGGTATTTGAGAAAATCAACGAAATTTATCTCGTGCGCTTGAACATGAACAATGGAGTAATAAGCGAACGGAAATCCATTACTGAGAGACACTAAAGAAAACTCCGTGAAAAGATGCAGACTGACCATAACCAACCGTAAAAATAAAAGTTAAATTCTGAAAAACTAAAACTCTGGTGGAATCATGCAGTCTCTAAAAATAAACTTCTTTCTAGCCACGATCTCTAAGGAAGGATAAGATCCATTGAGTCCTACTACGCTATAGCACTTGGATAAATGGAGAAAAGCTCAATGATTATTGGACAGAATTATGACCCCATCGTCTTGTCCCCAAGAAGCAATAAACCCAAAGTGGTATTTTCCTTCCCTCCAAATCCTTCCTTTCTCACATTCACAACTGACGCTTTCTTTCCAAGAATTCACTTTCACCCTCCATTCATTCAATCTCCACCACTTCCATGTAATAGACCAACTGATTCCCATCTTATCTCTGAGCCTACTATCCAACTGCTTCTACTACGACTACAGATTTATCTAAAACTAAAGTGATTTCCCAAATAATAATCCCAGTGAGAAGATTTCATGAGAAAGTTTTTTGTCTTTCTACCACTTACTGTCTTTTAACAAAAGGAACTTTTAGAAGTATATACAATGGAATCACTTTCAAATAGGGGGTTGGGAAACGTAAATTCACCGTAAAACTTATAAACGCTTTCTCCAACGAATTTGGAATCAAAACATTTCCCCAAATCACATCCTTTCCTTGCCGATTCCGGAGTTTTGCGTGTAGCTTCGGTAGAAGGATACACCGAATAGACTGTTTCTCCAGAAAACCCCGACGAAAAGAATTTTTCAGCAACATGTATGAAAGGTTTGAAATCTTTTTAAATTTTTTGGAATATTGCGGGGAAGCGATTCCCGCACCAGATTTTTCATTTTTATTTGAAAAGCCGCTGTAACGGGTAGCTTAGCTCGCGATGCATTAATCAGTCTTTCCAGTTCTAAACACATACCAGCTGCTCAACTGGATGAGATAACGACTCACTCTGTTTTATGTTCTCAAACAGAAGTTGAGAGCTCGGAACTAAAACACTTTGACTAAATTAAATAAGCTCACCACTCTACTACAGTACTTTCTGCCTCAAAAAATGGAAATGCCTCTGAGAGAAAGCTCACTTTCACTCTCCCATTTCCAAATAACTCTAAAACCCAGTCGCAACCACAGATAAGTAATATAAATTACTTCGAAACTCTGCAACAATCTGTAACAAGTCCGACACGAAGTCAAAACAATTTTTTTTTTTTTTTTAAATTAATGTTACTGCTTTCCTTATCGCCCTCTCGAGCCCCGCTCAATGTCATACGAAATTGCTTGCAGCTTTTCCACTTACGAGATTTCCCACCGACTCAGCTTGTAATTGTTCATCTTCGAGGTATACCTGACTTTCGGGCAGTTTATCTTGCCTAATCCAGTACTGCATAATTTTTAGCATTTCTAGGTTTGTCAACTTTCCGTGTCAACATTAAGCCTAATCTCATTAAGATATTAATCCACAGGGTAGATTGCGTTTATGCTGCACAGTATTTCCTTTCTTCGTTTGGAAAATATACAAATCCCTCACCAGAGAAAATCCGGTGAGCATCTGCTTCCATCTTAAAAAACAAGAAAAAAAAATGGAAAGAAAAACTTAAGTCTGCATGTACAACAAAGACTTTTTAACTGCCTCATACACGGATCCTCGGCATCTCCTTCTTGTCAATTAAGAAAAACAAACAATTTCCTTGCTAATTGACTTCCAAGGAGCAAAATCCTTTTACACCTAACGCTAGATCTTTTCTTACATCATCCAACAAAATAATTATTTAAAACGTTCCTCTGCATCTCCTTTGCCTGCCCATAGAAAAATTCCGACTATTTTTTTTTACCTTTCAGAAAAACTCCTACGCTCTGGAGCTGTGTAGTCTTCTCGGGAACCTGTCAAGTTACTCGTCGTCATCTTCCTCTCCTGGCCCATCGAACCATGGAGAATGGATAGGAGGAGGGGTAATAATAATTATTGGTTTAAACAAATAACAAAAATCCACCGAGGAAATCCTCAATAAACACACTTAACATCATTGTTGCATTTCAGGTCTTGAGATTTGCAGACCACTGCACCGAGCTAAAAATTTGGCACAGGTCTGAATCCGTACTCTTCTGAATCCGTACAGAATCTCAAAATAAAAAATCCAAATGTTTTCAGCTGCTCATCCAGAAAACTTAAGTGCGAAAATGCTTAGTTGGAAAAGGGGTGAACTTCTTCACACAAGTTTGAGAGTCAGAGGAAAGTCCGAGCTTTCTCCACCTGACGACTTCCCAGGGCCTACTAAAATCTTTCCCTCACTTTCTCCATAGAAGGAAAGAGGCAGAAGATAAACTTCCCATCCTAACCACCACCCCACCGCGAAGCACAATTTCTTTTCCGGGAATTCCTAAGCCAGTAACTTTGCGGAACAGAATTCCGGAAGAAAACAGAGGAGAGAAGGAGTATTATCTACTAATACAATCGCTTTAAATAAGATTTATGATGTCACTTGTTAAAATCTTCAAATAAATTCAGTAGAGACTTCATCAATCTGGAGCGGAAGAAGACAAAATAAAATCGGGGAAAAAAAGAACGCACCCGAAAAACTCTGAATTCACTCTGTAAATTTTCCCTCTTTTCTTTTCCGCTGTATCCGGTGGGACCAGGAAAAGGACGGAGTGTGTCAGCGATACGAGCCTCCTCACTTCTAATGAGGCAAGAAGACGAGGAAGAAGAAGAAAGCCAAGGAACTAAAATACTACACGCGTACTTCATCTTCCTTCCACGCCATGTGTAGGTTGTGCTGAAGGGAAAAGTGAAGGAAGAGCAAATTGCTGATCTCCTATATTTTTCCACTCCGAAAAAAAAAATAATGATGAAGATGCAAAAATAAAAGAAGGTAGCGAAAGAGGGGGAAACTTGTTCACGTTCACTTGTCAAATTGTCACCCTCAATGGCGTGGTCGTTGGAGGCGCCAGTAAACTATGGGAGGTTTAGTACTACTAAACATGACATGAAATAAAAAATGATTAATTCAAAAAATTTGGAGCGATGAGTAAGGAGATGATAAATCCGCAAAAAAAAAATCCTCCCAAAACTACTACTACTCAAAGTGTTCAAACGACGTGACTATAGCTCAACACCACCAAAATCCCACCCAAGTGACAGGGAATCGGATCGGACAGAAAACAAAAATCTATCTAGAGCTTTGGCTCCTAAAAACCAACTGAATGAAAGAGAGATGATGATGAAAAAGATAAAAAAACAAAAAATAAAATTAAAAGTTGGAACTCAAAAAAAGTTGGTATGAAATCAGTGGAGCATGAAGGCTGACGGAATGGAGCCCCGCTGCCCGGGTTTCTTTGGTAGTGTGCTACTAGATTACGTAGCTTCGCTATAACGCAAATTGACTCACTGCCATGTCATGAGACATCTACTAGGAGAAGCACCTTTAATAACGATGTGAATGCCATGGAGAAATTTCAGAGGGAAAGGGTGGAGAGAGAGATGAGAGAGTATTTTCTCCTTGCCTTTCACTTTTCCTCTTCATTCTTCCACCAAAAACCACGACCACATGCCACTCACTCAGTCTCTGGAGAGGGCTAACGAAACCCTGTCACGTCAAACACTTTCCCTCGCTTCACTTCACTCCACATCAGAAGAAAAGAGTAAAAAGAAAGGAAATTCCAAAACAAATCTTTCTATTTTTTTTTATTAAACTATAGAAGAGCATCAAGGAGAAAGAAAATTTATGGCATCATCCATCCATTTATCCTGGTTAGAAGGATCAAAGCTAAAGGAAAACCGACAGCTTACCTTCGACTTCGTCAAAGAAAATTGATTGATCAAAGCAAAATCAAATCAAGAAAAAATTTTCTGGTGCTTTGATTTGCATGTTATTTGCACTATTTGAAAGGAAAACAACAAAGGCAGGCGGGGCCCCGGAGATTGATCCTCATTATTTTTGCAGGCTGGAAAATTTCTAGACAAATCCTAGCAATTTCAATCAATCTTAATCGCAACAAGACAAACAAAGTGATTGGAATTTTCAAATCCGTTGAGACGTTGAAATGATCTCAATTTCCCTCTTGCTCTCCATCAAAAATTAGGAAAATCTCGTCTAATCCACCCTGTGCTTGATTGAGGTTTCGCCCAACGTCTGTTTGTTACGCTTCTTGTTTGCTTTTCCAAAACCCTTTTTTTCTACGCAAAAATTTGCTTTGTTAAAGTTATTTTTTAAAAAACGAAGGATTAAATGAGCGTTATCCGCATTTAAAATCAAAACGCATTAAAAAATGCCCTGAAAAAATATGTTATACCCAGCACAAAGAAATCTAATCCTGTACTTCGCCTTCGTCGATCTGACTACTCATCTTCTTGGATCTACCTCAGAATTTCTTCATGTTCTGCCCATGCTACCGTCCCTCACTATTAAAATTTCTCGTTAAAATTCCGTGGACTGAATTCATAGAGTACAAGGCTTCATTGTGCTGGATTCAAACCCGAGCCTTGCCTAGGACAGGTGTTTCTCTTTATTTTACTTCTAGTAAAATTAAATGCTAAGTCCCAGGTTCGTAGGATTCAGGAAGCCTAAGAACCCATGAAGATCTTGATGATGATGAGGAATTTGAAGACCAAGGATTACATGCCTACTGAAAATGAATGAAGAATCTTATAGAGAATTTGTTAGTAAAGATAGCCTTGTCACTTAACCGCATAATTCCACGGAAAGGAGAAGAGCCAGTTAAAAGTAATAGTAATGGAACCCACGGATCACTCCACTTATTACACTAACCCAAAACAAAGAGCACTTCACAAAGATGCTTTCGAATGAAGACTTTTATCTCTTAATCCAGTTCTCTGAACCAAGTTTTCTCTCATCGCCTTTAACATAGCACTTAAATGTAACGGCTTTTGCCTTGACTTTCTTCCACAGAGCGAGAAACCTGACCCTAAGAAATCTAATGAGCCACCTGAGACCATAAGGAAAAATCCTATACATCTTTCAACTTGGCCTGGCTGTCACAATAATCAAAATCTTCCCATTAACCCACTACTTCGTCCTTTCGAATAATAAAAAAAATTATTTTATGAAACTGTACAGTAGTGATGATTCCACATGTTGAGCCACAAATCCTTATTCCCTCTTCTCATTATACTACTGTTCGACATTTCCTAAAAGTCAGGGACTAGAAATTATGCGTTTGGGAGACATTTCGCAAAACTAGCCTTGGCTTATGACAAATCCGTCTTGGCAGTGAGCCGCTCATGCACTGCAAAACGTCAACCCACATTTTGCTAACTCCACCAAAAATCAGTATTAATCATTTCAAATCATAAATCTCTCATGATTTTACGCATTTTTTCTGCAACAGAGCATATGGAACCCACTCTTCCAGAAAACGGAGATACGGAAATTTCTAATTTCCGATTCTACTAAAGCTGTAATCAATTTTTGGAAGAAAAAAAATTGTTACACTCCAAACCGAAGTAAAAAATTAATTAAAATTCCAGTAATTGCAATCAGATGGCCTGAATTTACAGGTGGGACATTCGACGAGATTCCAAAGTGTTTCAAGGACAAGCTGAGTCATTTAAAAACCGAGAAATTGGAGAATTCTTATTAAGCACCTCAATGACAGTATTTGACTGAAGTTAAGGACGAAGCAAGGACTGATAGAAAAACTTTCCTTTATTACACTGGCGCCAGTAGATTGACTTCATGGAGCTGATTTTTATAGGAAAAAAGTTAAAGTGTCCTTCGGGAGTGTGAGAGGGAGAAGGAAAAAGTCAAACAAAAGGAATTGATGACATTTGACGGGAAAATAACTCTCTTCATGAGGAGGTTGTTTGGAGAAAGACTTTCTCCTGGAGGCTCACTCACTCCTCAACTGACCTATTTATCTTTCCTCTGAAAAAGGAAATCATGAGCAAACAATGGCCTCAGGTGGCGCCAGACTTCGCCATTTTCACATCACTTAACCTCAAAACAATGGAACTTTTTCCTTTTTTTTTCCCCCACAAGTTTCCACAGAGTTCCTAGGGAAGGTTGGAGATACGGAAGTCAGAATCAGTGTAAAAGCCCATTAGACCCCATTTTCGACGTCAGAGTTAGTAGGGAGAAAGGGAATTAGTTAGGATCCAATTTGATGGACATCTCTTTAATGGAAGTGGGGTGGTGATGATGATGTTAGAAAGGCTATTTATCTCTTACTACTTTCTCCCTACTACCACCTGGCCGAAACCCATAAAGATTACAGAATCAAGCATTACGGCTCTTTTCTCCATTCGCCAAAACTACCCTATCTCTCTCTCTCTTCATTTACCCATTCCCAACAATCAGGACAAGGGAAAGAGGATTACGTCACCTCCTGTACACTAAAGTCAATTAACAACTTTCACACCCCTCCCACGGAAATTCTTTGAAAATGCAAATAGTAAAGATCCACACTTGAGAAACTCAGGATTTAAACTTTTCCGATTTCACATTATCAAATAACCTATAAAACTTCTGCTTCAAGTTCCGCCAGGGAATTCGTGAAAGCAAATCAGCGCTTCCGAACAACATACACAAAATGCACAATTTCCATTCGATGCTCCGTTTACACTGAATTAAAGTCTCCCTCTATACTCCTTTTTCTGCATTCAATATTGTTAACGATTTTTTTTTAAAATTTTTAACCAGCCTTAGTACTGGCCCGGATCCGTTGTCAAAAGGTTGGAAACGTTATTCATTGACTCCAAAAGTCTTTTCTGGATTTTTTCACTTTTGTTTTTGCAACATAGCTCATCTTGACTTTTGCTTCTCCCGTCGCCCTCTAGCAGCTTGATTAAGAACTATCGTTTTGCGTGGACTATTACAGGAAAAAACGGTTGGATCCTTTGTTATGCTAAAACGGCCTGCAGAGATCCATTTTTCCGGAAATCAGAAACGTAGAGGGTGACGAAGGTGGAGGCCCACGACGCTGGCTCGTGTTTCTTAGTAGAAAAAAAGAAAGCAAGCTCCATCTTACCTTGACTTAGAAGTTAAATTTGGATCACTGTGCTTCCTTCTCTCTCTAGGTTGTTTCTAGGAAAAGTAAGGAGTTTCATGTAATCAATCATACAGTTCCATAGCAATCTCTTCCCGATAATTCGATTGAAGTTCTTTGCTTACCCTCTGCGGCCTCTCTTTGCAACTCTCGGATCGTCCCACGATATTCGAGGACCTCCTTGGTTCTTGATTCAAACTAGTAAAAATAATGAAAAAAAAAAAATTAATAAATGCTCAAAGTCCAAGAAAACCGTGTTTACTCGTCCTCTTCCTAGCTAATCACCTTGAAGAGCTGCACACTAAGCCATACTGGATGCATTTCGCATGATGTTTACATTTAAATGTCTCTGAACGGATTAGGTCACCGCTAGCACCCACGTATGACCTCCACATTACCCTTAGGCAGGAGTAAAAATTCACAGGTGAAAAAAACTAACATGCAACTCCCAACTGGATTAATCCAAAAAAATTGAAAGAGTTTGACTGACTAAAAATTAAGAAAATTCTGATACTGTTCCGAAGATCCGCGAATTTCTATCTTCTAAAGGAATACCATTGTGCCCACTCAGTTCCACGCTATAATCATTTCTACCCAATGCTTCCTGCCAGCGTCACACCAAAACTTAGATTTGATTTGCAGGAAACCCATTCCTTCCCTCTGACTGAAGACGACGACATAACTACAAAGCAAACATGGTTAAAAAAGTTTACATACTCCGTTCCTCTCTATTTTCTTGTCACCCCCTTCAGCAAATCAAAACGGAAGTTAACCCAATTTCCAAATACAGTAGCAAGAACCAAAAAAAATACAAATAAAATCATATCAACTATAACCCTATTGATAAAATTCCAAGGAATCCAGGAAAATCCTCTTATAAAAAAAATCTATAATATTATTTTTATACCGAAGAAATTCTACCACAAAACGCCTTCCTTCTTAATAACAAATAATTGAAATCCCATGTTTCAAATATAACTTACCGGGTATGGCCGCCATCATCCTCGTAAGCCGAGCCGTCTTGTGTCAACAGCTCCTCACTAAGCGTATCTGGTCTTTTCTCGTTCTTCAAATTGCCCGAGCTACTCCCACTGTTTGGTAACGGTTTATCGCCTGAAAAAAAAAAAAAAAACAATGGATCCATCAAATCTCATTCAGTTTCTCATGGGAATGACCCAAGTACTCGACCCAAGTACTCAAAACTCAAGAAGCAGCAGGAGGAGGATTCTGCTTTTAAATATATTAATCAGACATTTTTACAACCATTTTTCCAATCGACAAAAATATTATTCTAGTCGGGTTTCGGCTTCTTTTCCTGTCAAACTTAAATTGATTTACAGACTCAATTCCTTCCTTTTCAATGACAGGAGTAAAATATAATAAAATATAATAATAAAATCAGGAATCACAGCTCCCTACGTGGTAGTCCAATGCATCTCAACACCCAATAAACCAAAATAAAAATTGATATTATTGCAAAGAACTAGCAAGGATTAGGAGTGACGATAGTGTTTGAACTCCTCCAAAAGAGCCAAATGCTATCACTACCCCTTGTCAACAGACACTACCCAGACAAGGATTAACTAATCTCATTTTCACTACTCTTTCGATAATTTTGACTCATTTCATGATCACTTTAGAGTTTTTAGTGTCTCTAAAAAATTCTCACGCCTAAAATCTACTCAAAAGGGAACGCTATGACCTGCGACACCTCGAATTCCGAGTGAACTTCCCTTCTAAAGTTCTATGATTATCGTGTTCCCTTACTCTTCGTTGCATTTCTCCAACCACCGCCTGATTTCTCACTTGAGAAAATCCCGTTCTTATTTCTCGCTACTCCAAGGATGAGCGCTGATGACGAATTAATTAGTTTCTTTTTCCCTGGTGAGGAGGATGTGCTCAGAACCGGTAGTCGGCTCGGAGGAGGTACACCTGAGCTCTTCCCTGATTTTCCACTTGAGGGTAGTACTAAAGCGGAGGGTGACTGGACTGGTAGTGACACCGGTTTCGGGTGACGAGGTCCTATGAGCTCACTATTTTTCGGAACTGGGTTCACGCTCGTCATCCTTGAATCATTGCCCCAGGACCGTGGCCTCCCTCTTCCACCATCTCTGTTACTAATTTGAGTCACGGAGAATGGGATGAGAGGAGGGCATGAGTCGACGGCAGAATTCGGTGAGTCCAATATCATCTGAGAGGATCGTCGAGAATTCTCAGGTGTCGGAGGGGGTATGTAGAAAACTGAGCTGGGGGAGGCAATGGCCGCTAACGGTAATTTTGGGGAGGATGTAAATTCGACATGACCAGCTGGAGGAGCACTGGGTTGCGTATGAGCCCCATGATTGGGTGGGGGTGGGTGGAAGAGGTCAGAGGGTGAGTGGAGGCTGTGCCTGTACTGGGGATCCCTGCCACCCCCGCGGTCCAGCGCCAGACCCACGAGATCCTTCCTCCTCAGCACCGAATCCTTGGGGAGGATGACAGGTGGGGAGGAGGAGGGCGATGGGAGCTTCGTGCTTGTAGGAAATTCGTAGAAATCTTCTGACGACTGGGACGGACACTGTGTAGCACGAATTAGTGAAACATTATTTGACTCCGTAGAATTGCTCCGCTTTGGTCCATACACAAATGGATTGAAGTTCACAAATTCCCAGTCCGCACCTACGGAGGCTGTAGCTGATGAAGAAGTAGCAGCAGGCTCATGGCTTAAACTGCTCTTCCCCTGCTTCCGTCGCTTGATCCTGCTCTTCAAATTATGCATTCTCCCACTGTCTCGTCCAATTCCGTCACAATGTCAATAATACACTCATCAGGCCGGACATGTCCAACACTCCACTGACTAACTGAAGATTTTTAAGAATTTTTTTTTCCAAGATTACTTTTTGATTATTCAAGTATAGATTCTCTCTAGCTGATTTTCTCAGGCGTTTAAGAGCCTAATCCGAAGTCTTGCTGTTAAAAAAGGTTAATCTTTTAATCTCAACGTTGAACTGAGCTGGGGATGGTTGGTCACAACTCAGCACTACTGAATTTCAGTTTGAAAGTACTGAAGTGTTGAGTCTTCTCCAGAGTCAACGACTCAGCAGATCAAGGAGACGTCAAATAAAAGTGTAAGTGAGTGAGGATTTATCAAACACTAAAATAACAATGCTCTTAACAGAAGCCCACGGAACATTTAGCTCCCCTCTCAGCCACTGTCCACTTCACCCGTCTTCAACAGAGGTTCAGATCGCTGACACATGAAACTAGAAATTACTGTTTTTCTTCCTTTACTGGTGTAACAAAATCCAAGACTAAGCATTTCCTGCCTTCCTGCTTGGAGGAAAACAAATCACCACAACAGAAGACGACTTTGCAAAACTGAAACCCAAATATTGAGTTGCTAACTAAAAGCGTCATCCTTGTCACTTCCACCTTTTTCACTTGGCTTCCTCAACTGTCAACTTGAATACACACAGGTGGCAACCTGCAAATCATCTCTTGACTCACTCTTAACTCCAACGAAAAATTTATGGATCAGAGTAAAGGAATTTTAGGAAATTCCTAAAAGTGCTTCCCTTAAAATTCCACTGCTCGATATCGATGCTTCTTCAGATTCTACAATCACAGTCACAGTCACGAAAAAACTTTTAAATCCCGAATGAGTTCATTCACTCACTTCGCAAACAAGAAAACCTCCTCCGGTTTCTTTGTAATTTAATTTTGAAGAACTCAGGAGTTAACCAAGTAAATAAAAGGGGAATTTTAAGCACTATCATAATAAAATAATTTTATACCCCACAATTTTCCTATTTTACTATTTTCCAGAGTTTTCCTCCTAGGTAGACTTCCACCTCAATCCAAATTCATTTCCTTAATTCTAACAACAGCAAAAAACTGAAAACTGAAGTTTAAGAATTCTGGAACCTGGACTAAGGAATTGAATTCGGTGTGTGTGAGGAGGTTTTCCAGGGAAACGAGGCTGTTACAAAGGCCTCGACTACAGGAATAATGAGGAAAGTGAGCAAAGTCTAAACGGCAGCTGTGAAGTACCTCTTCTTCATCATCCCTTTTCCCCGAAAAAAAAAAAAAAAGAAAAAACATTGGGCAGCATAACATAGGAAGAATTGTACTAGTCCTCACCAGTATAACTAATAATATCCTAAACCAATGAAAATAAATTCGAGGGAGTGCATAAGATGCATTGCAGGGTTGACTTCCCTTAGGAAGGACGGATGAGAAGAGTATAGGGCCAACCTTGGACAAACGAAAAAATCATCCAGACTATATAAACATAGCAAAAAAATATATTGTGTGGGGTATACCGGTATACTTGCTGCAGGAAGTCCGACTAAAACTGAGCAACCTGCTCTAAGCTACCCCTTACAGGTCTCCCTACATCTCTCTATTTTTAAGAAGTGAACAAGATCCACGACAGGAATCAAGATTTTCAACAAAACATGAAGTCATCCCCCCTGTTTCTGGCTCCAGGCCCCAGAGGGTACGCTTTTCTCTTTCCCATTCAGCAGCTTCATCTTCCACCTTCTAAAAACCATTCATCCAATCCAATCATCACGCCTTTCGTCGAAAGATTTCATTAATTCTCATCATGTGTCTAAAATAGGAAGATTTTCCTCTCCAGATTCTCGAGTGGAGCCCCGAAATCTCCTTGATATATTTCTCCCGAAACTGTCAGTCACGGAAACTAATCTTTTAGCCAAATGCCGTCTATATCCAGCCGGTTCCCAGCTTAAATAAGCCGAAATAGCTAGTTTCAGCTGATTTAGCCGTATAGACCAGCTAAAATTAGCCGGTCGCAGGATGTATTTAGCTAGTCGTCAAATTTTCAAAACAGAGGAGCGAGCTCGGGTTGACGGCAAGCAGTGTCATCGCCAATAAATCCAGTAGTCCGATTAGCAACTGTCGTCTTTACTGCGTTCAAATCTAGCGTTGCGTTTGGAATTAATTCCACACGGACTGTATTCCCCGTACTTAAAGACAGTTACCCTCGCCGTCGAAAGAGACACCGGCTATATCTAGCTAGGTCGGCGGGTGACCGGCTAAATATAGACGGTGACGGTATAAAAGCTGGTATCGGCTATATTTAACTTGGTTTCCGTGACTGACTCTCCAGTCTCGAAATAAACGTATCCAGATTTTTGGCTCAATATCAACAGTATCAGTCTCGACATTCGAAAAAAAAAATCAATTTTCTCGCAGTAGTGCAAATTTCCAAATCGGTTCAAGTATTCATCGACCTAAGCATTTCTTTCGCATTTTTAACCATTTCATCGTCATTTGAAATCATGTGGAAGGACAAAGTTGACAGTTTTGTTTTGTTAATCTCCCCCTTGTTTAAAATTTCTTTTCGATTTGAAACGAATCTGATTTGTAAAAAAAAACCTTGAATAAGGAAATGAGCTCTCAACTACGTCCGGGCAGAATGTTCAGCTGAAAAATACTGGAATTTGCCGGTTAGAAAGCATGATACGCNGAATGTTCAGCTGAAAAATACTGGAATTTGCCGGTTAGAAAGCATGATACGCATGAGCAGTGCATAATATAGAAACAGCATAATAGAGAGATGGTGAAATTTCTCAGCAGTCACAGCCAAAACAAACAAGTTGAGGAGAGAATTAGAAATTCACTTTCGAAAAAGAAACATTATGGAGAAAGGTCAAGGTAGCCGCTGGCTTGAAAGGAATATATTTCGTTAAACCGGATCGATCGAATTATCATTTAGAAACAGATTCATCATTGTTACTCCTTGTCAAACATCAGAATAGAGTGCCAAACACAGTAAAATGACCAAGCTCATCACTACCAGCGACTTAAGTGGAAATGGAGATTGATAGCTCCAGCTAACCGTGACCTTATACGCAGAAAGAGAATCAATCAGAACGTACCAATCAGAAACGTGCAAAGAAACTTGAGCTCAAAATAAATACTTTTCTCTCAAGAAAGCCTCGAAACGCTTGAAAGCATTTTCTACTGGTCTGTCAGTTATAGCTGAACTTTTCAAGGACATCAATTTACTCGGACGAAGACTCTGTTATCCAGCAGAAGCACGAACAGGAGATCTTCATTCAAAGTACTGACCATTTCTCATCCTACGCTCGTCCCATTGCAACCACAGACACCGTGGAATCTCCCAGCTTTCTACAGCCCTTAATCCCGAAACCACTTCAGCAGTTCTGCAGGACATTCTGCTCATTATCCCTAGTATGTCCAGATGGAAAACAAGCAAGAATAGCATAAAGGCAAATCTAAAAAATGTTTGCTGCTTGTATGATGAAGAAGATTCGGAAAAGCAACAACTCGACTGGAAATCGTGTTAGAAAAAAGCGTTTGCCTTTTGAGGGTTAAGACGGTAGCCAAGCTGTCTACGAGTCGAGGGCGTTTAGATGAGGAGTGATCTCATTGGTTCAAAAGTAATGAGATGATTGTCAATAGGAAAGCAAAGACAAAGTTGGAAGTCTATAATAGAATCTCGACTCCCAAGAGCAAGTCTGTAACTGTCACCCATGTCCTCATCCTCTTCCTTCTGCCCTGTCAGTCACCCAAAACCAAAGGAACTCCAAAACTAGGAACCCACTCATTCCATGGTATGTGAGACTTGCGTGTAAGCTACAGTACTGGAGGAGTAACTATACGGAAAAACAAAAGAGCTTGGTCAGAGACAGATAGACGACAAGGACAATAATTGAAAGCGATTGGCTTCCTAGGAAAACTGAGCTCAAAACTGGGGGTTCATGTAAACATGACTCTCTCTCTCCATCATCGTCCTGCTTCCCTTTCCTGTCTTCTTCCTCACCTCCTCTTGGCTAAACAATCATTAACTGCAAAAATAGAAATTACATTACTACATTACGTGATCTCAGGTCAAGACTCTTATTTTATCTCTGGAACCAAACTGCACTGATACCGAAAGCACTCTTTCAGAACGAGTGACAAAGAAGCACGAAAAGCAATAACAATACAATGTACATTAACTTTCCACCTCTACGAACCTTTTGCGAATTTAACAAGAAAGGAAGGAAAGCCTGTAATAAAATCCTCGTCTGTACGTTTTATACAATGACTTCAAATAGTTATTCTGTAGGAGGAATTTCAGGGTAGAACTACGTAAAATAGGGAAATTACCAAAACAAAAGAAGGATCAATTTCAATCATCCTCGTCATCCCAGCATATTCTGATATCATCACCATCATGCTTTTTTAGAATAACTTCAAATCGCGTGGGTAGAGGAAGACTATAGAAGTGATAACAAAAGAAAATGAACACTGTAAACTTTCTAAGCCATAAAACTAAACTAGTTAAATTGATAGACATAGACTACTGTAGTACGCCATGATTACTGAAATTACGACTAGAAGACCATGACCTGGAAACATTAAGTAGTGGTAGACGTAGGATTAGTACCTGCTCCTGCTGTTGCTGATGCTGATCCACCTGAATGTGAGTGTGAAGATGATCCTGAGCTTGAGTTACCCCATATTGGAAGCTTGAGAAGTTTTTTGAAGCTACTGCTCCGCTTCAATGAACCACCACTGTTAGCAGTACTACTGCCCTGATTGCTACTGCTAGAACTCCGTCCATCCCCATGTGCTTCCATAAATGACGAGTCCACCCACTTCATTAGAATAATCCAGCCAACTTTAGTTACAATAACTGGGACTCAACTCGCTGTAGAGGTAGACAAGACGGGGCATGGATCACTCAGAACAGGCGATGAACAATGTTGAAATCCAACAATCAATGGTAATTAAATTCCTCAATTTTAATTGAAAGTTGTTTTATTTATCTTTCAATT
>JABASM010000443.1:0-23021 GCA_019776545.1 Brachystomella parvula
GTTTCATCTCGTCACGCGTAAGTTGCGCATTAAAATAAAAATCCGCGCGTAACTCTGCTGCTCCTTTCATTTTTTTCCTGCCACACTTTCTCCGTAACGTGTTAGTTGGTGCTCTAGGTACATCAACAGAAAGAAGAGGCTTTCACTTTTTTACATAGAAGCTCTACCTGTGAGGCATATGTCAGAGCTCATATTGTCAAAATGTCATCTAAAACTGCATCTTCTATGCTCGGTGCCTAGATTTCTTTCATTTCTCACATTCTTTTCATTGATGCTTCCAGCAGGAGGCGAATTCTACCACGTGGAATATTTCGCTTGGCTCCTTAGCAATGAAGCTTGCTGGTAAAATTAGCGAAAATTGAACTGTTCTTGCAGTATAGCTTTTTAAGGCGTTGGAAGAGTGAAAGTCAGTCCGCCATAACCGAAAATGAGTTAAAAAATGTGAGTCTGAACCTTAACCTTTGAAATAATTTTATAGAGCAGCAGCTGCTCCTGAATTAACAGTCGACTTCAATTCAAAGTTCATCATCTCAATTTCATGGTTGGAGTGAGCCGGGCTTTCTTTTTCCCTTCTATAAGAATGAGATTCAAAAGTTTTCGCTTTTCTTCTATAGCTCCCCGCTTTCCAAACTCAATTTTCTCGATGAAGTAATGAATTCAATAGAAAAAGAGATGTATGGGACTGAATAGCTCAATAGAATCATTGACGGGGAGTAGAGAGGAGCGGTGGATGGCCCTATCTGAGCAATCCTTAGAATGGAGTCCCTCCTGCTGGGTGATTTGAAAAGAATTCAAGGATTCATATCTTACTCGAGGCCCAGGAAATGGATCCCATTTACTTTCCCCAGAATCACTTTTCCTCTTGTAGACGTCTACGAGGTTTATCAAAACCCAGGGCCTTGATTAATAGAGTCCTCGGCTATTCCCAATGGGACACCTTCTTCTATGAGTCCAGGAATGGATGAAGAAAGTTAACTGATGGGAAAGAAAATTTGAGCTTTCACCCTCTTCCTTTCTCCATTTTCTCCATCATCTACGTGAGTAGGGATTTTCCAGGGTTTGTTACCGTGGAGCGAGGTGAAAAGAGACGTAGACACGTAGGTAAGGCTATAGCAGGCGTTTTTCTTGGAGAAACTCAATGCTCTCAGAGTCCTATTGTTCGAGAAAATGCTAGGTATTTTTTTCTATAATTTTCTAAAAAAAATCACCTAAGCGCAGAAGCCTTTTTAATCTAAAAAAGTACGCTTGAAGCATAGCGTATTTTCGTGTTTTACTGGACTTTAAAAGCCTCATGTGTTTCGGGAAAAATTTTTTCTTGGAAAATTGAAGATACATGCAGAGCCCTCCTCTTACGATAAGCCGCCGAAAGTGTTTGATTCCTTAAGAAAAACGATTGCTTCCGACCAGAAATTTTTTGCAGAATTCTTTAGAAAATTGTTACAAGTTTTTCGCAGAAAAAAGCCTGCAGGAGAGATTAAATCTTATGATTGCAACCACAACTTCTCTGCAGAAGCTTTGGACCTTTTTTGCAGAGGATTTCTGATTGGGCTAGCTTTGTTTAAGTGTTTGTGTATCGTCTCGTCCCACCTTTTCCTTCTCACCCCATTCCACGGTAATTCAAATGCCTTCTGCTCCTATCCTTTGTTTTAAATAAATAATTTTCGCAAGCTAAGCAGTGTAGCATCAAAAATTGTCCGAACTGTTATCCTAAGAGACTAAGAACAACAAACAATAGCAATGGATAAGAGATTTTGTAAACTTGCTTCTTTCGAGAAAAAGCTTTCCTCCAGGCATAAGAGGCTCATGATTTATCTCTCTCCTCCACTACAGAATCGCTAACTCCTGTTTCTGTGTATTCTTGATTTTTAGAGCAAGGCCTGGGATGATTTATTATCCTAGTTGACATCGGAGCTGGTTAAATGAGTCCAGGCTGGGGAGTCTGGGTTTTATCAGGAAGAAGGCAGCGTGGTCCCCTATGCACACCTTTCTCCTTGATAAACTAGAGAAATCTAGTGGGGATTCTGTTTTGAAGATAATGATAGCATGGGTGGGATGAGATAACGGGGCTCCAGCCCACATCACATTATGATTAGTAAGGATATCTTAACGGAGGAAGGAAACGCATTTCTAGAATCCATGGCCTACGGCTTCGGTTTCGTGTCAAATGAGTATTGGCTTGTCTTCTTTGTCATTTGTCCACAAAGACTGGGAGCTTGTTTTCAATGGCAGTGGGACGTAATTTTGGAAGTTTGTGGGGAAGGTAAGGTTGAGAGACCTAATCCCCAGTTCCGTGTATACCAGTCCTATATAAATTTCTTTCAGTATTCCTCATGGGTAGCATTGGGTGAGCGACAGGGAGAGAATTGAAATGTAAATTATTCAATTCAAAAGTATGGTGAAAGCAGTGAGGAAATCCCTGGGTGAAAGCAGAAAACTTTGAGATTTCTATCCCGATTACTCAAATTTTCTACCACAAAAATTTCGTTAACTAAAAGAAATGAACTGCGGCGGTATCAAATGCCTGTTCTTTCTATATTAACCCTCGGAAGCTCGGCGATTCTGAAATTCCGTACGACCGATTATTATTAACAATTGCCAACAAGCTTAAAATTGCGCCTAGCGCAAAGTGAATATTGCCAATTCAGCCAAATCTCCATTACTCAAATAGTGAAAATTTGGATGAATATCCAATACTGCTAGACGCTCTTCAAGGTTTGCTGACAATTGTCAACACTATCGATCGTACGGGATTTCAGTAGTTATACATGGGGTCGTAGCCCCACCTAACAAGTCAGCGTCCTTGCAGAGACGACTTACGTCCCACCTCTTAGCTTCCAACTTGAAAAGTGTAGGAAAACGCTTTTTGGAAAGGTAACTTTCAACCCCATTGACAAAGGTTTTTTTCAGAAAATCTTTGAAATGGCGAAAGCTTGTTGGCAATTTAAAGAACATCACCGAGCTTCCGAGGGTTTAATAGTTCCAAAGTATTTTTGATGGAAAGCAGAGGAAATAAAACTCTTTTTAATGTCTGAGCTAACATTTTCATTTCTCGAAATCAAATCAATATTAACTATAATCCTTCTCTATG
This sequence comes from Brachystomella parvula, assembly GCA_019776545.1. Lineage (NCBI taxonomy): Eukaryota > Metazoa > Arthropoda > Collembola > Poduromorpha > Brachystomellidae > Brachystomella > Brachystomella parvula. The sequence continues at coordinate 3,089 of JABASM010000443.1, forward strand.
AATCAAGTAAAATACAAAATTTAGGCAGTTTGTTCGGATATTTTAGAAAGAAAATTTCACGAGCTGAAATTCCATGTTCCATGAAATTCCATGGAGTTCCTAAATAATAAATCCAAGTTCGAAGTGTATTCACGAATTTATTAGGACATGCAGAAGCCCCGTACACAGTTCTGAAAATTTTCTTGCATGCTGGCCACCATGCGGCCGCACCATATACGTATGAGCTAGACGACCTCCAGAACTATTAATTTTTAAATGCTCACGACTTGAATATACTACTGTACGCGGCGATGAGATGATTCCCCCTAAACTGCAGCCTTGTACTACACTGTGCTACATGCTATCAAGTTTTGACTAGCAAAGTAAAATTCTGTAGTTGATGATAGCCACATTACCTTAGTCATACTAAACCACGTCAAAGAAAAAATTCATCACCCTCCAATTGTGCATAGTGACGTAAAGGTGTATATAGTGGTATCTATTCTTTTTTATTATCCTCTCCAAACAATGACTATCAATTGTGGGTTGAATGATTATTCAACAGGACAGTAAGAATTGAGGAGTGACGGAAGTTTGTCCTCTGATTAATAATAGTTTTAGTTTCTCTAACTCTAAACTAAAGTGAGATTCTATCCCATCTTTAGTGTAGGCTCTACTTTGGAATACTTGCAGTAAAAATTCAAATTTTCTGCTAATTGAAAACAAAAGGAAACTGCATCTGTAAGTGTGTGTAAACATACCAACTACAAATATTTACAGTGGAAGATCTTAAAGTTTTTCGTCTGGAAGGTTACCTTTCATGGTTATTAAAGTGAGCTCATTTGCTTAAGCACAAAGGCTTGCTAGCCTTTGAAAAATTCTTAAGAGGCAGGTATGTGAATTTATTATCACGCTGTGCAGATACTTTTCCAGAATAATTTTTAGTGTATAGTAGTTTTATGAATGCGTAAAGAGCGTTACTACAGGTTTCACACCTCTGACGCAAATAATGAACGTGGTAAACTTTTATTATCTTTCGGCTGGAAAATTATTTTTGTTCACTGTACTTCTTTGCAACTTTTGCACTTGAATTCATTCTCACAGAAATTCTTGAAGGACGCTATTCTTCATAGTATTCCAGACAATGGGAGAATCGTTTGTTATGAATTTGGAAAGGAAATTAAATTATTCTCATCTTCGTTTGTAAATGTCTTCATTTCCCATTGTTGTTTTGAGAAAATAAACGTGCTGTAACGAAATGCCTTTGTAAAATTGAGGTCACCTGCGTCATGTTCTCAAGTCTGATGGACTTCCTAACTCCGTTACATTAACTTATAACTTAAGCATGATGAATACACGCGTTGCGTTACGGAAACTCTGTTTCCTAAATTTTGCAGAAGCAATGGAGTGGGGGATGGTGAAGTTGGTATAGAAGAAGTAATCACTTCTTATTTCTATTCTACCGCTTCCCTATTTATTTTTCTATTTTCCAGAAATTTGCATATAAAGTGGTCGTAAAATGTTCCTTCAGTCAGCTTTAGTGAGTCGGAAGAAAAAAAATTGCAAGAGGTTCCCATTGTGATGCAAACATATCCACATCCAATCAAATCCGGCGCCCCCCCCCCCCCCCCCCCCCCATCCACTCTTCTGGATTGGGGATGACACTGTCAGAATTATTCATTGTAACCTCCTTTGTTTTCAATTTTTAGCAAAAAAATTTTCTAGTGAATTTATTCTTCTCCCACTCCCAGTCAGCCCAATCTTCTTAAAAAAATCCTCTTTTAATAATCCAAATAATTTTAAAAAGTAATTCGCTCTGCTTGCTTTTTTTACGCCTTAGTAAATATTTATATTTTTTTATAATCAGCTTAAATTTCTGTCGTGCTGCTCAAGCGTGGTGCCAAAAAAAAATCCAGATGGACTCTAAAAATATTGCAATTTTTTTTTTGTGAATAGGAATAAGCCCCAGCCGACAACAAAGGAAGAAATATAGTTAAGAGGATCAGGAGCACAATGGGGTGTTTTTCAAGCAAAGACAAGCTTCTGAAGGAGGACTTGGAATTTCTCAAATCCCATACGAGATACGATGAAGCAACTATTAAAGAATGGTACAAAGGATTCAAGGTACGTAAAATCTTATTAGAATTTTTGCATTAAACTGCACGATTTCTATCCGCCATGGTCTTGTTCACTGATCATTTGAAATGCAAGGTGTTAGCTGAAGACTTTCCTACACAGTTTTTAAAGGAAAGAATCGATCCATCCGTCCTTGTCATCTTTTATGAAACACGCTCCAAGTTCACTATTCACCGTTGATTCCGACTGAAAAATTTAAGTTATCATGAATAGTAATTATGGTTCTAAATTTTCAGGTAGGAGGAGATTAGTTAGATTTCAAGTTATTTCACTTATACTTTGCAAAGGACTCACTTAAAAAGTTCTCTAGAGAGGAAGGATAAGGAAATGAAGAGAAAGTAGAGTGAAACTCGATAAATGACGTCATCCATCCATCTCTGTCACTTTCGTGCTTGATTCTACTGCTCTCTTCCGTCACGTCATCTTCTCTGCTGCGGCCGTGGGAAAACCTCATCATTAAAATTTTTATCCTTTCTGCTCCGAAATCAGGAGGTGTAGACAAAATGTTCGACCATTTCAAATTATGGGTTACTTGGTTCAAAGCTGATGCACAGTTTTAGGAAAAATGGTTCAAATTCAATGCCTGAACAATTTTTATTCAGAACTTGGATTTTAAATTAGAAATCAGCAGTTATACTGGTTTCAAAATTGAAATAATTCAGCATTTCTTACTGCTCAACGGCGGGTCGGTGCGGAGAAAATTCCCTACATTTTGTCCGCTGCATTTTTTCCTTGCTCTTTGAAGTCGACAAGCTGATGAATTTTTTTTTCTTTCATTTTTACTTTCTCCTCCTTTCTCCAGGAACTTCAAAGCCTGTAGGATTTTTAGTGGAAAAAACGAGGGAAAAAAGTCAGGAAGTTGAAAAGAGACCGATAGCATGCACGGCTTTTTTCCGTTTTCTGCACATGGAGATTGAGGTTCACTGAGTGAAAGCTTTAAAAGCGTCACCGTTACTTCCATTCTTTTGACATGACAAAGGGCTTGGCAGAACCTGGCCGTAGATTTGTCATCTTTTGTCCTTGATTGTTATGGTGGTGAGGCTGGGAGAGCGAGTGGTGATATTTTTCATATTTTTAATTTCACCACCACCACAACCTCCATGTGTTGAAACAGACACATAGCCATTCATATGAAGCATTGCACCGAACATGAAAGGGAATTTTGGAATTAAAACCTTGGTCTGACCCAGCTGAGAGGAAATAGCCTCCTGGAAAGTTATGGATGGCGTTTCCATCATCTCACTCAATTATTCAGGTACACAACAAAAAGCTCTTAGCCTTTTCACCGGAACCAATCACCTTGCATGCACTACGAGTGAAAAACTGGGGAGAAAGCGGTGTCATAAAAAAACCCTGGAATTATTAGTACCGTGGAGTGGGGTGAGAAAGGACAGGTGGCGAAACTAAACTTTTTCAGCTTTCTAATTTTTCAAAGGTTGCCCACTTGTGCATAGCATGTATTTAAAGATTTTGGATACAAAATTTTCCCCTAGTGCAAAATCTCTTTCAGTCTGAAAAAGTACTAAGCTTGAACGTATTTTCGTGTTTTACTGAACTTTAAATGCTCCCGTGCTTTGGGAAAAATTCGGTTTTGGTAAATTCAAGTTAGATTGCATCGATAGACTACAAACGCCTTGTTTACGTTTTCGTGTCTCTTCTCCCCCCATCTGTCCCTTATTATCCCGCTCCACGGTATTTCGCAAGTTCGTACTGTAGCACTTAACATTTTATTATTTTATTCTCAGTTATAATAAATTCAGCCGAGAACAAACGGAAGTTTTTTTTTCTTTTTAGGACTAGGACAAATTCCCATTCTCAAAACTTGAGTAAGAGAAATAAAGTTAGCACACAATTCAAAGGATCAGGTGTAGAGACATGGAAGAACTTGACAGGTTTTTCGCGTGTGCAGAGACTGAAGGAAGGTTTCATTTTCTTTTGAACACGCTTCCAGCGTCAAACTCCTAGAAAATAATAAAAGGTTTTGTGAAATGATGGTTTTTGGCGAATCGAGTGAAATTCCAGTCCTTTTGTTCCTATTTTCTGTATTGCAGGGAAATATGAGTAGGTTCTTAAGTTTTATTTCTCTTGCGTGTGATTTTGTTTGGAGAAAAGGTAGGTTTATCAATTCTTGGAAATCTAGGAATGGTTTTTCCCGTCTAATGCTTACCAAGCACGGAGGGTAATGTAGCAAGGGAATTGAACGTCGGAGTGGTGAATGTTGAAGGGAAGTGAAAGTTAAATGTTAGTATACTGTTGAACTGGAGAAAGGGAATGGTGTGTCCCACACACGTTCTCAAGTCCTTGGAGAGGGAGAGGCTTTTCCCATATGTGAGCTGAATGGTAGGTAAGGTTAAGTGTAGAGAGAGTAAGATTGAAGATCATAAAATGAAATGAGACCAAGAGGAGAAAGTGCTCAGTAAAAAAAATGCCATTTCTTGGTCAATTTTTTTTCCCTTTTACCCAAGGATTCGGTTTTATTAGTTTCATAGAGTAGACGCTCATTTTTTTCTATAATACTGACAGAGGAATCATAATAATAGTATAGCAGGTCTCTTCCTTCCTTAAATTTACCACATTCTTTTGTTACAAGAGAATACCCTACGTGCCAGAGAGAAAGTTTCAGGAATCATACATGCAATTTCCGTGTTACGCATTATTATTCTCTGTAGTTGCTGCTCAAGGCTTAAAAATCAGAAGAATTTTTTTCTGGAAAGTGGAGCACCACAGGAAAATACCCGTGGTTACCATCAGGCCAGATTTATCCGGTTCCGGTTCTATTACTGGAATTTCGGAACCAAAAAACGATCCGCAAATTAATAATCCAATCATTTTTTATTCAAAAGCTTTTTGCTTTCCTCATTAATTTAGAGCGAAAGAAAGAGTGGTACTTGGAAGGGATTTTACAGGCAATGCTCTGGGTGTATATTTCCTTTTAATGCATTACTTGTCCATTTAGAAATTATTACGAAAATTCAATTTACTCTAAATCAATTATAATTCAAACCAACCACACAGCGGTTTTTTTCTTCTCTCGTTTTGATCTGATTTTCTCTTCTTAACGGTCTCTGTCAAACCTTCGTAGTTCGTAGTTGCTTACTAGGGTTTTTCAGTTCAATTAATGCTAGAATTCTGAAATTCTGTAGTTTACTGCCTACAGCTGGGATAAAAGAGCAGGAAAGGAACTTAATCTCTCCATAAAATGATACCAATGAAAGCCTGGCTTACGTTGTTACTCAATGCATTTATTTGATGAGGAAGACTAATCAAACCTTTACCACAAAATTTTGCAGTGTGGGAGTACGTTGATATCCTACTCTAACATTCCATGACGCAATACAGGATTCAGGAGAAAGTCGCTTAAATAATTTAATGAGAAATTTATAATAAAAACTTGGTAGGATGAGGAGCCTGGATGATGAGTTATTATTTTTCCGAGGTTTATTACATGTTTACTCAATCTTACAAGAGCAGGAGACATAAAAGAAAGCAGGGGGTAGAAAATAAAAAGATTTATGCTCCGAGATCCCTTCCAAAGACTCTGCAGAATACCTTCTGATGTAATTTGATCTCGAACACATAAAACGTAAGACGATGGGTCTCTACTTTCTCCGTAGGTTTTGGGGCACGGACTGTTTGGGTACTATGGTGATTGATCGTCATTAGTTTCTGTGGGGGAAAGTGGGGAGGAGCGATTATCGAATTTTCGTAAAATATGATTATGGCCCTGCACTGAACAAATTGGGGGAGATCATCCTGTCGGCGTGGAATTGAATAATGAGGACACTTACTTAGCTTCAAACCCTTCCACTTCACCAACGACCGTCCTCTCCATTTTGCTAAAGTGGAAATCGTGCTTTGCACAACAGTGGCGATATTTTGTTCAAAGCCTGCCATCAAATCCAGCTCTAATCCAGACAAATTCAAGCAATGAATGAATTAATCATGTCCTGCTCACCAGTCCGAGTGCAAAAAGTTATCCTGTGTACTCCACTCCACTGCTTGACCCATCATTCTTACTAAAATGGTAGCCCAGAATTAGAAAAATATCGAAGATTTCAAAAATGCGGCTTTAAAAATTAAAAATAAATCCTTTGAGGAAATTGTGGTTTGTTAAGAAATTCGAGTATTTCGAAAGAAAGCAGAGAGGCAATAAAGATTTCAGGCCATAAATGCTAATTTATGGAGTCCCTACTCGCGTAAGAAAGTAGAAAGTGCCTTAAATGAAATTATTGTCTCCCGTTCGAATACCTCCGTTATACATCAAGCTCTGGCTCATCGCCTTCCCATCTCCTCAGAGGATAAACTTTCACCAAAATTTTTTCTTTCTCTACTTTATGGAGAGTCGGAATTGGAAAACAAACTTCCTATTTCTTTATCTGCGGCACCTAAAACTTATGGTGAAAGAATTTCCACTTTCTTTTGTTTCTTGTGCAGGGATTACATTGCCACAATCTGTAGAAAAGCTCACACATTTTCTATGGGTTGGATTATCCAAGGGACGTTTATTGCTCGTTACTAATTTGTTTTATTTTTTTTTTCTTGGTTTACAGCAAGACTGCCCCAACGGACGCCTAACACCCGCCAAGTTCGTAGATATGTACAAAATGTTTTTCCCTACTGGTAACGCCGAGGAATTCTGTGACCATGTCTTCAGGACGTTTGACATGGACAAGAACGGATACATCGACTTCAAAGTAAGTAAAATCCTCTTAAAATCCTCTTAATGTCTCTCCTATTTCCTGATTTAATGAGGGCCCAGGGTTAGTTTTCTCCTTATTTCGACTTCTCATTAACAAAGTCAATACACAAGTCTTGGGATAAGGGGACGCTCTCTAAATATTTGATCAAGGGTTTTGATGACTAAGTCCGAGGAAGATACAAGTGCGGTCTTATGCTTAGCTATCCTTTATCTATACCTACGGCTGGCTGAGCAGGATTTAGGAAGGAAAGGGAAACTGGAGAAAGTCTTAAGTTCATTATGCCCATTGAAGGAAAATTCCCGGGGTTCACGCCCATTGCCCTCACGCTCTTCACATATAATTCCCATCTGAAAATTTTTGGGAGAGATAGGACTTCAAGTTCTCCAAGTTGAATTTAAGGGTTTGAAACTGCGGACGTGCTCAATGAATTTCTTGAAGCGTATAAACTTTATTTCACTCCTCTTCACTATTTTCAACCCCCCCCCCCCCCTTTGTAATCCAACATGGTAATGGGGAGAACCACAACGCTGGTGCCAAGATGGAGATATCTTAGCGTGTTAGGATGAGCATTTTCAATTCACACCATAGTGAAAGCACCCTTTTCAGTTCGTGCAACTTAGTAATTCCTTCTGGAAGAGTTACAAGTGGTCAATTTGGTGGAAGGAGAAACATCTCAAGTGCGTTCCCTAGTTCAGTATTACGTCCTTCATAGGAGTGTAAAGCGAGTTAAGTAACACTATGGGATAGCCTCCTAATCCTCCTACTCAAAATTCAGATGAGAGATGAAAATGGAGTATGAGTGTTTCAATCCCCCATCCCATCCCCGTCTCTCGACTAGATGAAAATGTAATGGAAATAGAACTGGGCGTGATAGGATTTTCAACTCAGGGAAAGGGAGCTAAGCCTTTGAAGTAAAAGTTAGATTTCTTCATTTTGTTTTTCAGTAAAGTATTTTCTCTGAGAGAAAGTAGCAAACAAAATATTATAATAATCCACTGCAAGAATGAGGCCTTATTTTTTATTTATTTTTTTTCGGATGCGGAGGAATTATTATTCTCGCTTTCTCTTTACCCTTATTTGAAAATTCCATGTAAGAGATTTCCTTACTTGTAGTACAAGGCATGCTAAATAGAGTGGGGATTAAATGCGTGATGAATAGTAGAGTTGTGACGTAAATATGGTCCCCTGACACAGTCCAATTCTGGAAATAGGGAGGACGTTAGGAAGATTTAGTAGGATTACTGGATTAGTCTTCCAAAAGCATATGAGAAGAGGACAAAGAGAGATTTATTACTTTCCCTAATGGTACAGCGTAAACTCCGACAAGGAATTACTCAGCCTTTTGTTTCTGTTTCTCTTTAGTAGAGTTGAGCCACCTGAGTAGAGTTGGTTAATTGCATTTCTGTCGTTTTACTTCCAGGAATTCCTCCTCGCCATTGATGTCACATCCTCCGGAACTCCAGAAGAGAAGCTTAAATGGGCTTTTAGGATGTACGACGTCGATGGAAACGGTGTCATTGATCTGCAAGAAATGACCAAAATTGTACAGGTAAGAAAAAAGCATTGTTTTACAGAATTTAATAAGGACTCTCCTCCTTTGACCTCCTTTAGATTTACCCAGGATTTTTGTGTACGTTGTGAAAGAAGTTAAAAAATCGAAGAGCATTTTTTTCAGGTTTCGTTAGGTCGGAATAATCCCGGACAAATAATAAGGTTTCAGGGTATTTTCCCACCCGCTATTCACTGTGGAGTTTTCAGCATCTGCTTGTTGTTTTTTGTAACACTTTCACCACTTTCATTTATTCATACAATTGATTTATAGAGAGAAAGCAATTGAATTCCTTTCTCCATGATATTTTGATGTACTCTTGACTCCACTTAAAAAGTAATTGAAATCGAATGGAAAATGAAATACAACAGCCACAGACGAATTCCCCGACGCAATCCCCTTATTGCATTCTCCTGTAGTTGCTACTGTATACCGTGGTTGGGGTTTGAGGATGTTGTAGTAAAAATGGAAGAAAAGCTGATAGGAGTTTTCTCCACTTTCACCAGGTGAGTAGTCTTTCCTCTCGGCTTGAATTCCAGTTTGGAATGAAAGAAGGATGAGATATCGATCCGGTAGAATGAAAAAAAAAGGTGCTGGGCTTCTTGTAAGTATCTGTACACTTCCTTCCAAAAAATAGAAGATCAAGAGAGAGTGAAGGACGTGTAGGATGGAGGAGTGACTAAACAAGAAACGAGCCAAGTTGACATTCCCTGTCATGTTTCACTGAATCAACTATTGAAGTCTACTCTAGGAGAATAATACAAAGGGAGTACGGTTAAGGGGTACTGAATAAAGTTTTCTTATGGGAGTTAGAATGAGAATGGTGAAAGTTGGTATCACTTAATCCTAGTCGCCTAGAAGGAGTCGTTTCAAGAATTGAATAGAAATGTACGGAATTGAGTGAAAGTAGGGAGAAAGCATACCATTTTTATCTTTTACCTGTCTTCCTCCTGCCGAAAGTATTCCAAGCCCAAAGAATGAAGTTGTGCATTTCCGAGAATATTTTCTAATAACAATTTTGTGTGAGGGATTAAGTGGGAATGGGATGAACGTCAGTTCTCCGCTTTCCTTAGCACTTTCTAGCATGTTTCTAGAAATTTCTGACTGAATTCAGTAGTTTTGTGAGTGACGTTGACCGGCAGTAGCCTTCTTTCTCTTTTTGTATTTATCGTCTTTGGCCCTACTATAAACAGGGTTTGGAGAAAGTTTTAGTTTCTTTTCATTGCTTGAATTTCCGAGTCGGGGGATAGACATAGGAGATTCTTTATTCCAGGCAATGAACCTATTTTTCTCCAATTTTCCTATTTTATTTTTATTCCAGCGTCACGATGACTTATCGCAGAGAACAGAATGAGATTCGATAATAATTCGAGCTTTTTCTCTATATCAGAAGAAATCCATTCTAATTGGACGCTGGGGTACGATTTCAAACCCTTTGGTTTAGTAAACAGGTTCTCGCTTACATTTTACCCGCTTTTAGGGAACATGGCTGGTAGAAAATGTACACGGTCCTTATAGTTAAGTGACGGTAACTTTCACCAACCAAGCTTTCGGGAAACTTTTGAATTTCCACCGGCTATAGCTTTCTACAAGAATTTTTAAACTGCTGACACAGTCTGCAAAATGAATCGAGCTTGCGATAAACGCTTACGGTAATCTAGGATTACGAGCACGCGAAGTCACTCAGTGCACCAATAAGTAGCGTCCCAAAAATGAGTAAATCAAGGTGACAAGGTATGTATGTATTTTTGAAGTTTGGAGCAAGCTCCTGCTGATAAGCCCACTAAGGGTAAAAAAAAGCTTGAAAATCATGGTCGACGGTCAGTTTTCCTTGAACCAGTGTGGAAATCAATCAGTCCAAGCGTCGCATGTCTTCCGTCGATTAACGTTGAGTAAGAATTGGGACAGGAGTTAACAGGGCCTTATGTTTCCGGTAGAACACTGCCGTGTCATGTAGCTGGTTTGCCTCTCTTCTTCATGTTCCACTTCAAGGTATAAGATAGGATAGGTGCATAAGAAACGAGAGAGACCTTCAGATTTGAGCTCATAAACTCCATTAGCATTTGAAGAGGGATTTGAGATTTATAACGGAGGAAATGTTATGAAATCAATTTGCGGATAATTGATTCAATTCCCTTGAGATCCTTAATTTGCTTCCCAGCAGAGAAGAATGAACTTCTTCGTAACTCAAGGAGGGAGGAACCGAGTCCATTTTCTTAAATGTCTTTCCTTTGATATTATAATAACTCAAAGAATTTCTTTCTTTTGTTTCAGGCAATCTACGATATGTTAGGAACAAACTCATCTAATCGACCTCAAGACTCAGCTGAGGAGCGGGCGAAAAGTATTTTCGCAAAAATGGATGAGAATGGTGATGGGCAGTTGACTCAAGATGAATTCCTCAAAGGTTGTCTCCAGGATGAAGAACTTTCCAAAATGCTAGCACCGGGAACTTAATGATAATAGTCTTGGAAGTCCTGAAGAAATTCTCTGTTAACCATAAATAAGAATCCTGAAGAAGAGCACTTCATTTATATATCAGTCACCCCTCCCCTCTTATCACTCCACAATTGAACGGAAATTGGATCAATTTGAGAAAAGAAAATTGTCCTTCAGTAGCTTAAACGCATTACGCTTCAACCTCAACACAGAAGAAACAAAATGCTTACTATTAATTTAATTAAACCAAAGTACCATCGATTACCATTAGACGCATCACTCTCTTTGCATTCACGAAAACATTATTAGCCTCTGCGTCCCACCCTTCAATTTCCCTCTTTAGGGAATTTCAGAACGAATTTACAATTCGCGTGCAGAGATTCAAAGCATATGAAGACTATTTCCTATGTATAGAATTTGTCAGGATATTATATTGTTCTGGCGAAAATGAAAAAAAATTTCATAACTAATGAAATTATATTTCCAGTCATTTAATTTTCCTTAAGAGAAAAAAAAAGTTAGAAGATTTTCGTAATTTAATTCCAGTCCTTTCTACCCTAACTCGTGATTTTCCCATGACCATAATATTTTTGCCATGACATACCAAGAATGCTGCCCTATTTTAAATTCTCTGCACAATTTCCAACACCTAAGTATCAAGGAATTGAGCATTTAAACCTACGTGATACCAAATAATAACAAAATAATAATAATAGCAAAAAGTGTACCTTTCCCATGATATTATCAATTATCAATTCCGAATTTTAAAATCCATTTCCACCTTTAAATCTTCTTAATATTTGATATTTATGAATTTTAGCTAGGGAAAAATTAGAACTAATAATATCACATGAAGACTATCAGCTCTTTACCTAAGTAATCGCCTTTGTTCCCAAAATTCCGGTAACTGGAGCGTCTGGCTACAGTGTCGCTATTCCATATTTGCAATACAATGGATGCTACTTTAGCATCTTGATATAGAAATGTATGGGGTGTTTGCATGTGGGGACTCGTTGGGTTGATTCCATTGGTTGATTCCCTGTAGATGTGGAGTACGGACTTAGATCTTCACTTTCTTCCTACAGCTTTTCTTCAATTTTTCTAAGCAGCTGATGAAAAAGCTGGAGTATTGTGGAAAATACCGTGAAGCGGGATGAGAAGGAATGGATGGGACGAGAAGAGAAAAAAATGCACAGGACTAGCAAGCGTCTTTCTTAACAGAGTTAAGCGTTTTCAGCGTCTTATCATAGGGGAGCTAGTTCTTCGATACATGTATCTTCAATTTTTCCGAAATAAGTTTTTTCCCCCGGAGCACATGAGCCTTTTTTCAGGAAGACATGTAAATACTCTTCAAGCGTACTTTTTGAAACGGAAAAAGCTTCTCCGCCTAAAGGGAATTTTTTTCCTGCAATTTTGAAATAGGTTCATAGGTGGGGGACCTCTCAAATTTTAGGAAGCTGAAAAAGTCGATTTTCGTCCCCTGTCCCTTCTTACCCCGCTCTACTGGATTTTTTCTGCCCATCTTCCAGAATCCCAGTTTTCCCTCATTTCCAATCATTCCAAGATGGCCTGCCATTTTTAAACTGAAAGACCAAAGTGAACGTTTCCTATTAGCACATTTTTTTCTTGAAAAAAAAAAATTTGTTGTGAGTCTCCTGGCTCATGGAGGAGTCATTACGGTATTAGGAATTGCGGTAAAATTCTATTTCCTGCCTCTTCACCCTCAGCCAGTAGCTGTGTGGACGCCATTAGTTTAATTTCCCCATTTCCGGTGCTGAGTTTTAAGGGACCGCTCTACGAAGGGCAGGCTTCATGTTTGAGCTTCAGGTTCTGGAGGAAGTGTTTTAATTTTATTTCTCTGAACTAAAATTTCCTCATCAGTGCTGCTGCTTTTAAGATGAGAAAAGAGAAACATAGCTACGTTCTCTTATTAAATTAGGAGGTGGTGAAATAATCAATGGGATTTTGAGTAAGAGCTTCCTCCTTTCTCCCACGAAAATTTCACTCTTCAGAGACTCCTTTTGGATCTGGCTCAGGGCTTGTTCGTCTCACTCTCAATTTTCTCAAGACTTGAATTGAATTTCTCATACTTGAGATTTCCGGGGGTGAAACTTTCCTTTCCAAAATAAAATCCAAACAATTCCAGTTCACCCCAAATGCTGTTTGATCCAAGTTTCTCTCCACCCGGTTTCTCATTTTCAATTAATTCTAGGGCTAGGCTAAGGATAAAATATTTTTAATTTAAGAAGTTTTCAAATTTTCCCTTAATAAGTTTTACCAAGTACTTTTATCATTATTATTGTTACTGTCTAGATATTTGTGTTATTGAACAAGAATAAAAATATGAACAAGATCAAAAAGTCGTGATTTCTTTTTCTCCCATACCATACTCCACTAGTCTACTATGCGTAACTTTTCACTCCAAAAATGCAATTTCATTCATTTTATACTGATAGCCAAGTTTTTCATAGACTTATCATGCATGAAATCTAATAGCGTATTTTCGAAGCAAATATCTGGATTGCTAGACCGGAGAAAAGATTTCTAAATTGGGTCTTGCACTCTATAAAAATTTGTGTGTGTATGGGAAATCAATTGAAAAGTTTTTTATTGGCCAAGTTGGACTCTAGAGCAAACTTGGGTGCTGGATGTAATTGCAATTGGTTGTTAGCTTTTTCCAGTTGTAAAAAAACCATGGGTTTGTATCCGGCAAGTTTGCTGCTTAAATCTGGCCTGAGCCTGTTAAGTTCCTGTGTAGATAAAAATACCTAAAGTAGAATAATGTAAAATCAGGAAGCTGACGGTCTTACGGAGAGTTTCAGTTCTTGTCTGGTCTCTAGTGTTTTTAATTAGGTTAGCTCTCATGTGGACTAATGATAAAATGGAGGAATCTTTCTCCTCCGTTTTAATGAATCTGGCAATGAAATGCAGGTTGCTTCAATCTGTTTTTCACCAATCCAAAAGCTTCCCCCATCCTGATTGTATGTTAGGATATTTGCTTTTTAGTTTCAGATTTCGGGAATTCCAGGCTCCTCTGCTACATTTCGAGTTGAAAATATAGGATTTAATTTTTAATTAAATGAAAGTGTTTACTGGTAAAGTTCGGGAAGCAGAGTAGGATACTTTTCCTACTCCCAGCTATGGGAAGCTCATTCAATTAAAAACTAGCACTAGGAGATAATGCAAAACAACTCAAAAAATGTGAGGAACTTCACGTATTTTTTCCTTTTTCAGATTTGAGTCGTAGACAGAAAATAAAAACTCACGATGTAGAGAAACTCCTCCCTAAAAGAAAGAAATAAAGGACCTGGGCGCACATGCATCAGAAAAGTTACACCATAAAAATTTGAAAGAAAATTTGCGACCTTCACTCAGTTTTCAGCGTCGAATCGATTGGTGAAGGCCACTTTCCCTAAGTCAAATTGGTTTGACCTCGGTCACTAAAGGTAAGCTCCTTGACCTCACAAGTCTGAGCAAGCGCTACATCAATCAAAAGCTCTTGGTTCCGTGATTCTAAGAATATACTCATTTGACCCTCATATATTATAAGCATACCATATTTTTGAAGAGATGGAACGGAGAGATTTAGATTGACGTATCGATCATCCAGATCCGTGAGGGACTGACCTTTAGTGTCCTGAGATCAAGCAAATTAGAATTTAGGAATTAGACAAATGACCGCCACCAATCGATTCCACGCTAAAAACTGAGCTAACACGGTAAGGTTTCTTTTAAAGTTGTATATGACAACTTTCATAATGTTATTGTGCCCTGGTCCTTTAAAAAAAGAGAAAAGAAGTATATATTATAAAAAAAAAGTATATAAATAAAGAAATTTTTTTTTCCGGACCACAATACATTTTTAATTTGGATTCCAAAGCACGAAAACTTTCTAAACACTCCCTAGCAAACTTTTTTCTTGGTACTAGATATTTCGAGGAAGCATTATAAGAATTTTGCTGCTTTGTTTACAATACTTCATAAGAAGCAGTTGGTATTTTTTATTTGCACTGCGGAAAGCTCTTGAAATCCTTTAGAACGATGGAGGTCCTCACTGCTTTCCTGTTAGAAACTTCTGAACTGATTAAGAAGTGAGAAGAATAAAGACAGTCTATAGAAGTGGTTCTACGAAGTGTAAACTTTGCTGTAAATGACGTAGCAGTCCTTTTTAGAATTTGGAGAAACTAGATTTTCACTTCACATAAGACCTTCTACTGTTTTTCTTGGGAAGAGTTCCACTAAAGTTTTTCTCAGTTTCGGAATGATACCTCAGAGAGAAAGAGAGAGAGAAAAGCATCCTGATAAAGGATTATTCAGTCCACATACTCTGCGTCTAGCGATCTGCTTACGTTGCTTACGACGGACATTTTCTTGGCTTACTTTTAATGCGTTCTACCAAAGCTTACACTTACGACTTTCATTCGATTCTTTAGAAGTTGAGCAAACCTCAGCTGGCCCTTCCCTTCCCTAATAAGGGGAGGAAAAGAGAAAGCACTTTAACATACGAGGTACAGAAAGTTTCAGTTTGAAAGTTTTTTCATTTCTTCAAAATAGGGGATTATTTTCAGGCCTAGGTTATTTTATGTATACTTTTACTAGAGTTGCTAGGAAGGAGAATGGTTTTTGCCTTGAGAGTCTTTAGGAAACGAAAATGGCTCTTTGAACAAAAGGAAGAGGGCTCTTGGGGACTTTTCTTTTTTAACTTTCACCTTACCATTAAATACTTGCGAGAAGAATGTAGGAGTAAGTGGAAGATACTTTTCCGTTTTTTCATTTCATAGCTCTTTCATTTTGTCTTTAGTATCATGTTGGCTAATGATGTTAGTCTGGAAAACTTTGCTGTTCTTATTTTTTTGCAAATTTTTAAATGGTAAAATTATTCAGAGTGTACTTAAAGTGCAGATTAGTTCAAGTCAAGGAGTAATACCTTTACTTTGTTTGAAGAAAACATAGGAAGAATTTAAGGCGTTTCTACTTGGAGTGTCGTTATTACCATCGTAAATGCGCATCGTAGAAATTTGTTGTTCGAAACATGGCAGTTCAGGATTGTACCCTCAAAAGTTGGAATAGCTTAAGTAAAGTCTTGAATAGATAGAATAAAGAAAACCAATTATTCAATTCAAATTTTTGGAAACGCTTTATCGTCTCCAATTTCCTTATACATGATTTCTGTAGTGAAGAAGTAAAGGATCCTCTTTCTTTTGAAAAGATGAAAAGAAAATTAGCTTTCTCTTTCATCGCAGTCGGTTCCCTCGAAGAGTCTTCTGTTTCTCCTTCTCTGGTTTTGATAGGTTATATTTTCCTCTGCTTTTATTTTGTCACTCGGCTTCTCGGTAGCAAAACAAAAAATTGAAAAGAAATGTACTGAGGAAGAAAAAAAATTTGTTTGAATAAGTTATTCCATTGTTTACCCCATTTCTAGGCTACAGCGAGGAAAAAAGTTGCAAGAATAGCAATTTTATGGATAAGTTTCTATAGTACCGGTAATCCGCCATAAGCTGGGTTGCTTTCTTTTTATCGCTCCCTGGAATTTCAGTTAGTTCGTGAAACATGTAACATGAAAAGCCTTTTAATTTTTTTTGTAGAGAAAGCACATTTTCTTGTTTTAAAAACGGACGATGCTTAAAATATCTTGAAGAACATGCTCATCTCCTTTTCGAAAATTCCCTAGTTCACTTTACCATTCTTCCCGGTTTTTTTATCAAAACATAAAAAGATTTACCCCCCTAGCCTTATCTATTCCAGGGTGATTACTATCTTAGGAAAGAATTCAAATTTTTGGTAGTTTTAGGTGAAAATTATGCAAACTTTCTCCGGTGTAGGTATACAGTCTTTAATTATGTTTTTTATGAAGGCTTTCATTTCAGTGTTTTTGAAGTTGTGGGGTTGAAATTTGTTTCAAATGGTCTAGAGATAATAGGCTTTCTGTGCCTATTCACTATTCTGCTTGGATTTAGAATTAGCGGAAGGAAAAAAAAAGCTTTCAATCCTTCAGCTCATTAGAACTCCCTGTCTTCTTGTTATCTTCCATATTTTTTATTTCCTTAACTCCTCTTCTTACTATTTTCACTAGGAAATTTCAGAAGAAAGCTCCAAACTTTCTTTAGATGCTTCGAAAGTATTGGAGTAGACTCTCAGAGATTTAATAGCCAATTACAGACTATTGCATTTTATGCCTCTGTTTTTGCCAGGAGGAATAAGCGTTCTAGATTTACGATCTGAGCTTCTGCATGCTTGCTTATTAACCTGAGCTTGTTTGCAAAAAGAAAGTTGTAACGTAAAAGCTTAAGTTACTAAGGAAATTGAGGAACATCAAGCAAGCGGAGATGCATTGAATGTTTTTAATGCCTCAACATTATTCCTGAATAGGCCAGAAGCTGCAGTGGAAGTGTAAAGCGAGTGGGAGGATAAAAGTTGGTTAGATCCCTAAACAGTTTACCGTTTTTTATTCCGGCGGAATTTTATTTTCATCTATTAGCACAGACACGCTATTAATGGGAGTGCGTTTTTTTATTCGCTCTACTGGGGTTTTAAATTAGGATGCCATGATCCAACGCTCGAAATTCCGTAACTGGTAATTTGTAGTACCGATTTTATGCTACTGTTGTTTTTTAAAGAAGTAAAGAAGATTTCCGTAGGCTTCAAAATCCACAGTGCGTAATAATGCTGAGAGGTTTTAGCATATTCCCAGCCGGGGGATACCTTTTAGAGGGAGTGACGACGAGATTGAGCTAAACGCCATGTTCAGAAATTCCCATGATATTTCTATGGTACATACGTCTGAATCCGTGCTAGAAGCCTTGCGCGGACTTACCACCACTGGAAAATGTACTGGAGCTAGAAATATTTTCAGTTTCCATAAAAGGGTAAATTTCTTGGTNACTGGAGCTAGAAATATTTTCAGTTTCCATAAAAGGGTAAATTTCTTGGTGACTAATAATATTACTTGTAAAATTTCTTACCTCTGACTTTTCCGTGGTGAAAGTACCTGAGCTTCATTTGAATCCTCTTATCAAAAATCAGACATCTAAATTTTCATTCCTTGTTTTCCAGATTCATTGCAAGCTACGCCAGCCGTGGGATTCACCACACTTGTTTTAGATTACGCAGATCAGAATGTTATTCTTTCCCTACCTCGCCTCTCTCTCATCTCGTAAATCCAGGAGACCTTAATTCTGGACCAGCTCAATTCCACTCCCTATAATTACCAGCCGTGGGATTCAACACACTTGTTTTAGATTACGCAGATCAGAATGTTATTCTTTCCCTACCTCGCCTCTCTCTCATCTCGTAAATCCAGGAGACCTTAATTCTGGACCAGCTCAATTCCACTCCCTATAATTTAAAGGAGAGCTAGAGGAATCTCAAAAACCTTGTTAGGAAGGAAGCGTCTCTTTTTGACGTGCTTAACAACGGAAGCTAAGCATAAGCTTGGGACGTTGCCAAAGTAGTCAAACTAAATTCAGTTTGAGCCCTGAGAGTAAATAAGTCAATTAAAACACGGAGAGAGCAGAAAGGATCCGAGAGTCTTAAAATTTAATCTCAAACTTTCCCTTTTTAAATTATTGAGGGTTAGGCCAAATACTTTAAAATATTCAACAGGAGTGCCCTCCGTGTAGAAGAAGGAAGGAGGAAAGGAGTAGACGAGCAGCAGTAGAGTACCATCGATCCAAAATACAACTCCTAGCGCCCTCCCTTTTTTTAACATGGGGAAAGGAAACAGTAAACTCAAGCCTGAAGTCCTTAACGATTTAAGAGAGAATACAGAATTTTCCGGTAAGTTTTACATTTTGCTATTTAAAATTAAAAAAAAAATTCTTCGATCAAATCCAGTGGCCCGACTTCCTGAAATTTTCAGTTTCATTTGTTAGATTTCCTTATAGAGAAGGTAGAGAAAATTCGTCGAGTCTACTTACTCTGAGCTCCAAATGAAAACTTTCACCCGCTCTTTTTGCAGGGCAAATTTTGTTTTACATGTTTACCCAAACTTGGTTCAAAATGAGCACATTTTAATTCCGAATTTTTGAAATTAAGGCGAAAGTTGCTTTGAAGTACGCGAGCTACAGTAAAATACAAAGTAATTTTGGCTCCCTCGTCCCATGGTCTGGCAAGTACATTTTTCTGGGGCTGGTCTCTAACGCACACACACTTGTTAGCTGTCAGGTTTTGTAAGGGAGCAGGAGAAAGATTTTAGAGTTTGTAGAGAGAAAGTCGAATTGTAAATTCTGTGAGAGTGTTTTCTCCACAAAAGAAAGGGAGGACGAATTAGTTACTGACGAAACAGGAGATTGAGCCGTGGGATGAAGCAGATACTCTTTTTACTTTCATGCTCCGTTGCTCTCTTCTATATACTTTCTCTTACTTTGGAAAAAAAGAAACTGAGATAAAAAATGATGAAATAAGAGTGGCTTTCTTTTCCCTCCTAGCGGCTGCTAAGCCAAGCAAAGAGAAAGGAAATGAAAGTATAACTTGTATGGCACCACCTGCTTCCAATGTCAGGAACAGGTGGATAACAATGGGATGCGGTAGTTGATGATGCGGAGGCGGAAATTCGTAACTTGAGCTTTTACGTTACTCTCGGGCTATGCTTAACCTCCCTCCCCGTTTTCTGCTTTCTCTCAACCGTTTTCCATTGAAATGAAAGTCTATCCTGAGATCACAGAAAAGAGTTCAAAGGAGTAGGCAAGTTTGAAGCCAGAATAAGAACCTCTAATGGATTTCAATGAAACTTGGTAGGCAGCTAGCCCAGATCCATGCCTCCCACTTTCGTACGGGACGGAAGAGGGGCATTGACCTTAAGTGACATCTACAGGTCACCAATGGTCAGTCACTTGACCTCATCAATCTGGATGAGTGGTACATCAACGAAGGGTTTTGCCTCCTGATTCAAAAAATATATCACTATTGACCCTTTTGACTTAAAACATTGCAACTAAAGGTCGAAAAGGGTTCTGCAGAAGGCTTGATGACATCTAGCGGTAATTGTTTAAGGTCAAAAGGGTCAAGTATGGTACATCGTTAGAATCAGGAGGCCAAGCCCTTTCGATTGATATATTACTTGCCCAAATCCATGAGGTCAAGTGACTGATCTTTGGTGACCTGTAACTGTCATCTAGGGTCAATGTCCCAC
>JABASM010000444.1:0-18801 GCA_019776545.1 Brachystomella parvula
TCACCATTCACCAATACAAGTTGATCACTATTAGAAAATCATCTAATCATATGTCATACTGTCGCGCTATTTCGTACACCCGTTTGTACGGTTTATTTCTCATCCAATTTTATACTTTATGTATCCTGCTCAAGCCTGAATTTGATTAAAATCCTTTTGATGGCTCAAAAAAGTTTTTGGAAATCTCTAGCTGGGTTGGTACATAGTGAGTTCCCTGGGTCGGGCCTAACAATTCAGGGCCATCACCTGAACAAAATCCCATCATCACTCACTACTGATGGTAATCACAGAGAGGACGGTTCCCTGCCTGAGATCTCTTTTAATTCCATACAACCCACTTTCACTGATATTTGTATTCTTAATTAACAGGTCTAAATTTTTTGAACGTCAAACGCAGAAGGTTAGATCACACGTGTTGCTTCAATCTTCAATTAACAAAGGTACAAAGAGGTTAATGCAAAATGCAAAAACCTTATTGGTACACGTGCAGGATTTCAATACAAAACAATCCTATTCCAGGTACAAATATCCTGTGTATTCTTTGAGGCTACTACAGAGGGAGTCGGAGGATCGAATCATTCTAAAGAGGGAGAGGGATGAGTGAGTCAGACAGAACCGACGGAAAGGCCCTGGATAAGAAGTGAACTGTCAAGGCGGTTGAGCTTGCAAAATAATTCAAAGTCGAGATTCAATCTCTGGGTTAGAAACTTTTGCAAGGCATGAGGTCAATGAGCCCCGCATCGTCTTACAGTACCCATCTCAGAATGAGAACGTGAGAGGAGCTCTGTTTTTCATCCTGTCAATATGATAACACCTTTTGGTTGATTGAAAAGAAAAGTTTTGAAAGGATGAATATTCCATGAAAGCTAAAAGGGCGGATGAGAGACGACAGTCGGGCAAATGTGAAGATTGATGAGATAATAGCTTTTTGCCGGTGATATTGCGTAAGCGACAACTAACATGTCACGCATATCCATTATCTTCGATATTACCACAATAACTGGAAATATTTCTTTAGGACAGAATTCGCAGGATAAAATTTTTGTCTTCCGTTAAACATGCAAAATGACTCTTATGACTTTCCCACAGCCTAGTTTCCTTATTGTACATTCCAAAGGCTTGTATACAGTTTGGTCCAGATGTATCTGCAGATTCTGATTCTCTGTTTCCAAATCCTGCTGGCGGGGCCCAATACGTGGCCCGTGAAAGGAGGAATCAAAATATGCTCATAATGGGCTGGAAGCCTGGAATTTTTTTACAAAAAATTCTGCCATCTTTTCTGGAGTTGTCACAGATTAATCATCGAGTATTGCGTTTTATACAGCAAGACAAGCCATGCCTACTTAAATGTTTACGTAATCTGTGAACAACTCCGGAAAATTCCAGAAAGCAGCACTTTTTGTGCGACAATTTTAGCCTTCTAACCCATTACTTCTCGACCGATCTGTAGAATAAAAATCACAGTTCTGAGTGCATTCGGACAAATCCGTTCCGCGATCAGATAGTAAGGCACCAAACTTTGGGAAATACCTTCTCACCTGGCGCACTTTCATGTTTAGCCCCACTTAATAAACACGTGCCTTGCAGGACTGCGGCGGGGAAGCTAGCGGGCAAGAATTTGCGTTTTGAAGTCATTGGAAAAAAATTCAGTCTTTTTCTAAAAATTTTTTATCTCTATAACATTTAACTTCAGGCTTATTTACTGTGAGCAGAATTTCTCAGCAGTGATTGCTTACAATATTTTTTAACATTAAACACACCACCCGCTAGCTTCACCTCCCAGGAAGTCAGGGTTGGTGTACATTAAGTGGGGCTAAACATGGGTCAGAAGGTGGGGCGAATGCTTGCACGAGAATTCAGCGTTTTAATGAATTTTTTCGAGCCCCTACGCAGAGAAATCGAGCTAAAGATCGAACCAATTAATGCAGCCAGATATACGCTGGCAACCTCCAAGCCGTTGGATGAACTGTTGTAAACCTACCTTAAGACCCAGTGAATCTAGTCTCACCAACTACGCAGCAGAGACTGAGCATCGCACTGAGGATTTTCTAATAAAAATTTGTAGCAGAGGATATTAATATGCTAAATTAAGAGCTTCTTAGATTTGGGACCGTTCTAATGAGAATGAAATGAAGAGGAAAAGATTTTGGTAGATTTTGAAGTGGAATTCTTAATTAAGCGTCAGATCCACACTCTTGATGGGAGATGACAACAGATGCTTGAGATGGGGTTTAAGCTCTTTAATGAAAAAGGTGAATTTTGAGATGATGAAGTCTAGTTCATGTTCTGAGTAGGAGTGAGCTGGGAGGGTCTTTGTCTTCTTCATCATCAACAACTTAGAAGAAGATATGATTACTACCCGGGTAAGTACTGACTTAAAACCAAAACCCACATCCTCCACATCTTCACTTTATTTCTGAATCCTGGATTCTCCATTTTAGTTTCATTCAGAGCTACTTTCGCCATCACCACAGCAGCCGCCTCTCTAGAAACTGGAGCGAGAAGAGGAGTCCGTATCTAATCTTGGCTTTAGGAAGAGATATGACATCTTTATTTCAAAGGTAAGGCTTCGCAAGACGACAGCTACACCTTGGTTCCATATGCACACACCAACAGGAGAGGGTATGTCGCTGGAGAGTATAAGTTTAAACCCAGGGAAAAATCAATGACAAGTTAAGCCTCTCTTCCCTTCCATTTTTCCCAGCCATAAAAAATAATCATAGACTCTGTAATCAGTTCCTCTGTTGGGTTCATGAAGTTTCCGGACTACGGGCTCTTTCTGAAAATGAGAAGTTGGAGATTAGAGAAAGTTCCTTTAAAAACTTTCTCTTCCTCGTTTCAAAGTTGAGTAACAACAAGGAGTAAGGGCAGAGCCATGAGCCTTTCAAATTATGAGGAGTCTTTTGTTTTCTTCCAATGCTTCCGGTTAGTTGAATGAGAAAAGCATTTTTAAAAAACAAGGCCTCCAATTACTCCCGTTAACAAAAGGTGCAGAGAGAAATAAATTATACCTTTAGTCAGTGTAGTAATTCCGAGGTTGGCAAATTACTTTCTAGCGCTAATGTTTTCCCATTTCCCCTTCAGTTTTTTAAAGCTCTGAAATTCTAAGCATGTAATGCAGGCTTAAAGTTAGTTGGCAAAAATTAAAAGTTACTTCCTTGTAGGTTCCTTGTAGGAATTTCCTACTTTGAACCCCTTTGTGTCGTCTTGACAAGAGCAGAAATGAAAAAAAAAATGAAATTGATAGTGAACAGCTGCAAAGGGAGAGTTAGCACTGCCTGGGATCCTAGCATTGGAGCCGAGATCTGAAGACGTCTACTATGAACTCCATTCTCAACTCCATCTAAACCTCTGGCCCTTGCCATTGCAATTACAGTTACAGAAGTAGCAGAAGTGACTCCGTGAAGAAAATCCATTTGTATAATGCAATCCACATTTTTCTTCAATAAAGCACAAGGTGCATTTGTTCTCAATATGAATGTCAAGTACTTGCAGGATGATCTCGGCCCTACGTTTTCTTATTCTTCTAATTGCACGTGCTGGAAAAACGAAGGACCCATTCCGAGCGGTGGCCAGGGAAATTCCCTTATGTGAAAATTCACCAGGTGAATCCAGGAAAGAAGTTCACAAAATAAGAACCTTTTGTCCAAGATTTCAAGTCGTCCCATTTTTAAATTACTGAACTTAAAAATTTGAAAAATTTTCAGGAAATTCTTTGATTTCCAAAGAACATGCCTCTAGTTTTTGAGATTTTTGAGTTTTGTATCTTAGAATTAAAAGACTTATAATTCTCGTCCGCTTATAATTTGTGAAGGGGATTTCAGAGTGTATTTGCATGGAATTGTGGAAAAGGACGACAGCGGAAAAATTTTACTTTGTCGGCAACAATTTTGGGGTGCAATTGTTAAGATGTTAGGTTCGGGGGTTTTGGGGGGCAGAGCCCCCCATTAGCTAAGGTTTAGCTTGACCTGTCCGTCGTCCTTTTCCAATGTCTAATTTTTCCACACAAACTCATAGAGGGGACCATTCCGTACACGGATCTCATCAGTCCACCCAATTTCAAGTCCGACTCCAAAACGTGCCTGAACATGGAGGTCATATTTATTACTGCATTTAGGTCATAAAAGCCTTCTGCCCTGCAACTGCTGTCAATGTGAAAAAAATGTGTAGAACCATAGGAAGTATGGAAACGCTTGAATCACACATAATAAAGTTTTCCCAATAAACATCTCAAATTTGAGAGAAGGGAAAGGTTGAGGTTAACTGGATAAAAGGAGTCAACTGTTTCCTCTCTGCTTTCACTCACACTTTAGTATTTGTATAGTCACACTCAACTCATTAGGAAGTTTAGGGTGATTTATGGGAAACAATTTCCAGGACATCAACTCATGAAACCCCAAACAGTTGAGACAATGCAGTGCCTGTAACGGAGCAGATTCTAATTCTAATTGTGAGGAGGATAGGAGAGGACGAGCTCCCCTCAATTTCTCAGAGACTTTCTCAATTATTATTATTCCCCCTTCCCCTCCTTCCACTCAAAGATGAAGAGAACAAGGAGAGAGTCAGAAGGAGAATTTAATTAGTCTGCCAAAAATCCATCGATTTCCTACCTACCCTTCCTAATGATGAGAAAGGAAGCAGAAGTTCAAACTTTCTCCCATTCAAATCCACCACCACTCCCCAAAGCTTTTTCACCGAAGTGAAAGTTCCCCACTTTTCCCTACTTCACTTTTCGAGAAAGTAGAAGAGAAAAATAGAAACCGTGACTGAATTACGTGAAAACAAGTCCCTCTATAATTTTACTTGATTTCAATAATTCCTTGGATACGAGACATTAGGCAAGGAACAAGAAACGCTAACCTCATTACCCACTCCGCCAAGTGGAGGTAATTTATCTAATTTTTCTAATTCGATTTGTCTCCAAAAGTTTGAAATTAGATTTCCCTAGTTGAAGAGATTATTCACTGAGGCTGAGGCCTTAACTTAATTTCCAAGCAAAGAAATCGTGCGTCATCTTTCTGAACAGCCAGAATCACTGTTCCAAATCCGCATGATTCGCTTTCCGCATATGCGAGGACTTTCCTTGCATTCGCATTCGCATCATGCGAATCTCGACCTTGAAATTCGCATCCGCACTTTGCATCATGCAAATCTCGACCTTAGAATTCGCATTTCGCATCATGCGAATCTCGACCTTGAAATTTGCATCCGCACTTTGCATCATGCAAATCTCGATCTTGGAATTCGCATTCGCATCATGCAAATCTCGACCTTGGAATTCGCATTCGCATTTCGCATGATGCGAATCTCGAGGTTGAAATTTGCATCCGCATTTCGCATCGTGCAAATTCAGCTTTTTTCACTCGCATCCGCATACGAACTCGCATCATGTGAGGGGATGCGACTTTCACTATGCGAGTTTTGGAACAGTGGCCGGAATGTGGACCAAAGTTGTTGAAATTCTGAGGATGCTTCTAATTGAGAAATAGTTTGGACCAGTGTCAGGTGCGTATAGCGTGCCTCTAATGCCTTTACCGCCTTCATTATCAGTTTCAGATGATGCGTCGACATAACCTTTTAAGGCTGTTGATTGGAAGGCCCTTCTATCTCTCCTCGTAAATTCCTAATCTACACTCATACGTCCGTCAAGCTCCGTAATATTATTGATAAGTACCTCTTCACTTCCATTCTTGAGCTCATCTTCTTTGTGTCAGTTTCGCTTTCATTTAAGAGGGGCAGGCGTGTGTGTTGAGATGATTGACATGGGTTCCCAAAGTTTATGACAGTTGGCCAGGTGTGTAGAGGAAAATTCAAGGCTTACCAACACTCCAGAAAATCATTCCTTTGAAATCCAGAAGTGTTTACTTTTTATTTAAGCCAGAATTCCTCAGAGTGCTTTCTTTGACTTGTCCGTATCATCCGTAGTAGGAAAGTAAATACGGTTTTACTTTTCTATGGAACTTTTAACAGACCTCCAAAAAGAGCTGGACTGCTGGGAAGCTTGCAATGAAGAGGAATTTATTATTGAAAAAATTGGAGGAGAGTACTTTTGGGCGTGGCACTTCCTTCATTCAGTGAATTACTTTTAGTGTTAGCCAAATTCATAAAAAAAAAGTAGAAGGCTGAGTTGATATAGAGGGGGTGTTTAAATTAATATTTCCATTCCTATTCCCTGGAGGAGCAGCTCAAACGTCAGCTTCACTTCATGTCACACTTTCAATGCCAGTATGTCAAGAGTAGCATTTTCAAAGCTTTACCCCAGCACCACCGGTATATCCTCACCACCACCACCAGTCACTCAACTTCATTCTACCTCAACCCACCCCCTCAAAATGTTTAAGAAGGGAAAAGAACTCGCACCTTTCTCTGACAGGCTGATTTAAATCACACGTCGTCATTCCTCTTCCACCACCACCGCCGCTTACTTTTCCCATATCCTATCTTTGGAGAGGTGGAATCCAATGCTCTCTCCCTCCAGGAAACAAAAAAAAAACATCCATAAAAAGGATCATGCTGGAAATGGACTTACATTTCTCACCTTCCTCGACGGCTATTACTCTTTACGGTCTAATAACAATAATAGTAATAATAATACCTGAAGAAAATTTGAAAGAATTGTTCCACGTCCCAGAGCCGCCAACCTATTCTTATGTGGTTTTCGGTAAGTAATTTAGTCATATACGACTGGAGTTAACATGATGGAAAACGGTTTCCTATGCACACAGAGATGGATGAGCCAGGGAAGTTGGACATAAAAGTTTAGGAAAAAGGCTACACACACCCTGAAGCTTATTTACTTTCATTCCTCTTCCTTTCTTATAAAATCTCCCTAAGGAATTCCAATGGTCAAGAAAGTAAACGACCCGGAGTAAGAACACATTATTACGTATTCTTTCCTTACTTCGGATGAAAGGCTACGGGAGTAGAACATGGACATTGTCATTAACCCTTTTCTGCCGCCTGCCTATTATTCTCATGCCCAGAAATCCTTCACTACAGAAGTTTCAAATGAGCCTTAGGAAGATGCTCCACAAGGCTGAGCGAAGAATTGACAGAATGACTTCTAGGCCATTTATTTCAAAATCGGTGAGGGAAGAGTGCTCTCGCCATTTGTGGGAATTCCCACCAAAACGCTTCAAGCATATTTTTATAATTTCTCGAGAAGAGCATGATAATTCCTCCTTTCCTTTTGTTCTCGATTCTGTATTGACAGGGACATAAAATAAACATAATTAAGAGAGTGTGCTTACCTCCAACTTGGAGGGTGGCATTTCGACTCCGTACAGTTCCAACGCTGTTCCGTGCGATACACCAATAGACACCCGAGTCCGACTCCTTCAATCCATCAGGTCCAAAATCCTTTCTACGTCCATCGGAAACACTCAAGAAGAATAAATCTCCGAACGGAAGAAATATTCGTCTGCCTTCACTTGACGGACCTAGGAGCTCTCCATTCTTATACCACTCAATTACAGGATCCGGTTTCCCTTCAGCTTTGCAGTTGAGCGTCGTTGGCTCATTCTTTGTGACGAGGACGTCTTTAGGATGCTCTGTTATTTTTGGGGATCGATGCTGACCTGAAAAAAAAAAACAATAAAAATGTAGATTATTTTACAGCTTTTCATTTCTAATTATATTCTGTAATTCATTTGAGATTCAAGTAAGGGATATGCTAATTTCTAGAAAAAGGGAGAAGTTTAACACAGAAAAATAATTTTCAAAGTAACGCCCTTAGGTAACAATGATATGGTGAACCCAGTGATACTGTTGGAGGAAAGGTGCTTCTATAGGATTCATTATTTTTTGATTGACGGTACGATGAGGAGGGTTTTCATTTTTTTTCATAGGAAAAGGAAACAATTGACGGAGGAAGGCGATAGAATTATTATTAAATGAAAAAAATTTCCCTGATGAGGAAAGATATAATAATTATCAGAAGCTCTGGAGTTATAACTTGAATTTCGACAATAAAAAGTTACCCATCACCACCCTTGGCCCTCAAGCCTGTAATTTAAGGCTAATGAAATGTGCAATTAAATTGGTCCCGATTGAAACACGTCTTCTAAAGAGCGGATGCTCAATCATTAGACCGAGCCATATGAAATTCACGGCTAAAACAAAGTGCTTACATGTAACCCGAGCGTAACAACCAAGATTTCTCATGTTTTATGTGAGATGCTCACTTTGGTAGTGGTATAATTGCTAGGAATATTTCTGCGAATTATCTTTTAAAAACAATGGATTCCATCTTGGCATCTTAATTCCCACTGCCTGAGTTTCTCATAAGTGGGCGGTAAGTAAATAAGGAAAACAATTTTTTTCTTTGCTGGAAATGATTACTGGCTACGACTGTCCAGCATTTAGTCTTTGAGGCTTCCTTTGTTACAATTCAAATTGCTGAGGAAAGCTTGTGGAGTAACCACATGCACGTAGCATCTCTGCCATCAATCTTTCATCATCCCTCGTGAAATCATCTAACCGGAAATTAAAAGATGAATAATATGCCAGACAATCATATTCAGTAGGCTTTGCAGCTTAGAAGAGTATCCGCGGAAATGCTACTTGTTATTATTTGTTTTCCCTTATTGATGAGTTATATAAAAGGTTCCACCAACGTCTACCGGAATTTATAACCCGACAATTGCTAGTTCATATATTTTAGAACCATCCGCCCTGTCACCAATAGAAAAACAGAGAATGCACTATACTCCTGTATATATATTACTCATTTTTTAACTCCAGTTCATTGACTTCAATGGGAATTAATCTCCTAATAATTTGGCAATGAGCACGGAATGCAGTGGATAATCTCTAGCTCCAATCGCTCGTGTCATTTCATTGACTGGGCTTAAAAAATAAAAGGATTGTAAATCTTATTTTATATGAAGCAGCTGAATTGGGCCATGACACTTAATTTCTAGCTAAAGTACGCTAATCCCAAGAACATCTCTCACTCATGAATGAACGTGTGTAAAATAGGCTCATCTAGCCAAGTTTGGATCATCACACCAGTCCACACGTTCTCGAGAGTGTCATAGGTGTTCGTAGCTCAGTGGAAAAGGAGCTTTAAAAGAAATTTTATTTTACCTCGTATGAATACATGCTGGTTGCAGTTTAGATTCTGTAAAGACGAGGTGTAGCCCTGACTGGAAGCATGGCCTACGGTATAGGGGAGGCCTGCTCATTCCCTATCTCGCCCCATACGAACAAATGAGTTGAGGATTTTAGTTGTAGTCTAATCCGTGGCAGCACTCATCGCCACTTCTTTCTCTACTGGAAGTCTCAGGATGAGTCAAGATAAATTTTATTATTACAATCTCAAGAATTTAGTCAGAGATCTTCGGGTCCCTTTGATATACCCTCAAAATCCAAATGTCTAATATGAAAGACTGGGGTCCGCCCTTTTTTAACGCATTTCCCTAGGTTCTTTAAATCCTTTGCTAGGGGTCAAGATGAGGAGTCATAAAAAAATCTTCAACTGAATACGCTTAAAACAGAGTGCTGTAATAGTAGGCGACGGAGAGCATGGATTCACTTTTAAGGGTTCTTACTTATCTCACTCATCATCATTCTCATTGTAAAGGGTCTGCCAGATCCTTTAAGAGCTTCACCCCAACAACTTCTCAAGATTTACGTAGAAATAATATTTCGGAAGGGCTAAGAAAAATTGAACGGCTTATCTTCAGAGCTCAAGATTTATAATTTACTCACTTCCTACTGGGACTAACACAAATTAATTTCAGAATGATTATTTTAATTAGACACCTTCCTGCAGCTTCAGCCAAAATGCTACTGGACAAAGGATAGGGCAATACCAGGCCCTCGCCGGCTTCAGAGTATAAAATCGAAATTCTTCGTTTTCTTCTTGTTTGCTTTTTGTTTCTGTTTTTGGAAAAACCAAATAAGTAAGAAGTCGTGTGAATTGAAAAATCAATATAGGGTGAGCCCTGATAGAATCCAGACTCGGATCACATTAACTCCTTACTAAGGTTCTTTCTAGTTTGATGGTGTTAAAAAAGAAAGTCAGCAAGGGGTCTCCCCTCATCCATTGGACACCCTAGATTTATTATTCTTTAAGCTTCCTAGATCAGAGAAGAAGAGGGTTGAAAATGGAAAAGAGGATTTCTTGATGATTATGACCTAACCTTATGGACCATTCATTACTTTCATCTCAGTTTCAATTAGCGTCTGGGTGGAGTTGGCCAATCCCAGCTAGGACAGATACAACTTTTGGGTGGAGTCCCTTCATTCCAAATGGACAAATCTCAAAGTGACACTTTGGATAAGAATTTCCTCTCTACAAATTTCATCCTCTCTCCAGAGTTATTACTCCGATTACTCTACACGAATTTGAAACTCACCATAAACCTCTCCTTCCAGGCACACCATACTAGTTTTCTAGTATGTTCTCCAAGAGCCGGAACTTCCGGTTTCATCGACTCAAGTCTCTAGTCGCTTTCAGTAGGAAATGAACACATTCAAATCCAAGTCATTTAATCCCCGCCCTCAGCCCATTAATAAAACTTATGCAAGATGCACGCGAGCAATGATTCAATAAAAATTGACTGTGGACAGCGGCAGGAGTAGGAGCGGTATAGTGTAATTAACTCCCCTCAAAATGGCTAAATTCAATAAATGATATGGAAGCAAGTATTTAAGACTTCTAGACAAGTTAATTACAGTCCCTGAATTCAAAATCTTTCCAAGAGATTTTATACAGCGGCGTGACTTTATCGAGCGAAGCCGCCGCCAACCAACTACCCCACCTCTCTCCATCTTACCTTGTTACTGTCAATGTCCGAAAATGAAAATTACTTTCATTTTCTTCGGTGGGGAGTTAATTATTTATGAGATTCTCTCCTTTCTCATCTTCTTGTAAAAGCTACCGATACGAAATCTAGCCCTCCATTTTCCCTTCTGCTCATGCTCATAGTTAAAAATTTAGCTCAGAGGTCCGAAGCATACATTAAAATTATCTCTGGTATACTTTAAATTGAAGGTAGAGGACAGCGGAAGTATTTCGTGAGGAATCATGTCTTCCTTCTCGTTGTCAAAATAAACATGGCATAAAATTACTTGAAAATTCATCAATCAAATTTCATCGCCTTGTCCCCTGACAGGGAAACCCAGGTTTTGCATTAAGGAATCTTAGAGGGACAGAAATAAAATAAAACTTAATCCTTTTCACTTCTCTAAACCAAAAAAGTCAACAGAAGAGGAGAGGGAGAGGATCACTGACGACTGACTTTCCCCTTTCTCAAGAAAAAAAGCCGTCACGAGGAAAGTAAATACATAAAACCACAGGAGGAGGGGAGATCTTCTTAGAATGTGCATCAATTTTTAAAATAAAAAGGTTAAGAGTTTCATTGAGTGATTCCGAGGGAATAAACATGGGGGCTGAGCTCCTTAGTCATATACGACGATATCTGAATACAAATTCCTCTTTCCGTTCTTTTAGTTTCCTGCCTCCAGCTTAAGGCTACTCCAACACCGCACCGCCATCACCACAGTCTACTACTCTACAAAGAAGAAAACTGGAAATAATTCCAGAAACTTAGTTAATGCACTAGTCTCGTTCTATTTCCCCTTGAAACCAAAAAAAAAAAAAGAAAAAAAAGAAAGGAAGGAAAAGGAAGGGAATCCATAGAGAGACAATAATGTTAAGCAGGAGACAGGATAAAGGAAGAGAAGCTTTGAATTTTATCAGATTCCGAATTCAAGCCCAAGTCAGGTTTTTCCCTTTTCTCTTTAAATGTATAGTAAGCAGTAAGTTCTACACATTTTGCATGAAGACTCCCAACAGAATTAAATGGGCTTAAGACGTTAGTTAGGAATTCAAAAATAAATTTTGTTCACATGAGGAAATCAACCAGGCAATTCCATTCCTCCAGTATTCGAATTTAGCCAAAATCAGAATAACATGAGTGACTATAAACTGCTGAAAAATTCCAAAGAATTCTTCTAAGATGAAACCTGAAGAAGAGGCGCTGAAAGTACTTACAGTACTTCGGATTTTGATACAAGCTGGAGAGGCTCTGAAGACACACTCCTGGGAACTTCTTTCACAATGATAAGCGATTGGGCCGTTTCTTGCTGAAAACCCGGAGTCCGTGATAATATAGTAAGAGTAATGAATGGTGATCGCTCATGCGATTAAATTATTAGCCACTGATGGACCACTGCATCCGAAAAGATAGGGGCAGAGTGGGACAAAGTAATAAAATAATGGATTGTATCGAAGGGAAAGCCATTGGCTTCTTCTTCCCCACTCATAATAACTAAACGAAAAACTTTTACGAGGACTTTCTCCAACACTCTCAGCCCCAACCCCTACCACCAGCCCTACTTGCCCTGAGACAAGAAAACATCCTCAGACTTTTCCTTCCGTGAAGACACCCTCCGTTGCAGCAAACTATGGTTGCAGTAGCAATCTCTTTTATGTGGAGAGTAATAATAAAATAAGGAAATTCCATAAGGAGAGGGAAGAAAATGAGTGAAGAAAAAAAGAAGAAAGAGATGAGGGCTCCACTGGTTTAGTCCAACTTAAAGAGCGGAGAAAGTTTTTAGGAAAAGAAAGATAGAAATCAATTCGGGGTGGAAGAAGAGAGGAGAGAGAAAATCCTGAGAGGATCTCCATAGTAACTGCCTCTACTTTCTCTCCCCCTTCTTTCTCTTCCTCATTCGTCGTCGTGGTCTCTGATCTCTCAGGGAATTGGAAAAAGTCTCCCTCCCGGAGAAAGCTCATCTCCTTCCTAATGTCTCCCACTATCAAAAGCAGACACCCCCTTCTCCTCTTCAATATTACAAAAGCCTCAGACTCAAATCTGGAAGTAATGATACAAATTCCTTTAAAATATGAACAGGAAATGAAACAAACTCAGTTCAAACAAGAGGGAAAGCTTATTCTACTTCCTGCTTTTACAGATTTTAAATTAGAGAATAGTGCCCCAGGAAGCAGATTCGGTGAACTGAGTGGATCTGTGTATTGGGTTACAGGTTAGACTCTATAAAATGGAGACTGAACTTAAATTGTTTATGACAACATTAAAGCTTGAGAGTGTCTCTGACTCATCCTATGGTCACTTTGCACTTGTCAGTTAGTTGATGGCATTAAGTTTATGGTGCTGGACTTGCATTACGCGTCAAACTTCTCAAAGGCAAAAGGCTATCAAATAGAAACTAATAATCAAATTACACCATCACCAAAAGGATTTACTGAGTAAGGCTTGACGTAAACTAAATACAGCTATTCCTGATAAGATAAAACGATAAGACAGAGCTGTCGATTGTTCGTTAGTAACAAGAGCTTCACATTTAGTTGCACCCGAGCATCCAAACCAAATAAACAGTGCCTCAAAGAAGTAAAAAGAACGCTGGACAGAAATACAATGGTACGCTTGAAGACTTTGCTCATTGGAGGCGGTGTTGCTGGAGGAGCCTTAGTTTTGTTAATTGTCTGTATCTGCTGCATCAGAAGTCGGAGGAAGGTTCGCCTTGGAAAAGCCAAACGATCCCAGGATCCTAAGCAAGGTTGGTTAGGTTGAAAAATTGACAAACTTAAGGAAATTTTCATTAGCGACACTTTGAATATGATAGCGGCAATGAGCAGGTCTGTGGAAGCAGAGAGGAACACTCCTGCCCCGCAGCATTTCCCACTTCCCGGACACGCGGAGAGGGCGAGAGAGACTGCCGTTGTAATTGACCAGCCTTTTCAACGCTCACCCCAGCGCCAGTCTCGACTGCTCGTGGAAGCGGAGAGACGAAACGCTCCCTTCATAACTGAGCAGATGGCCCGGTCATCCTGGAGGGAGGCGCAAGCGCGTACAGAAGCGGAAAGAGGAAGCAACGCCCCAGCAGTCTTAAATGACCAGCCATTTCAAGGCTCACCGCAGCGCTATTCGCGACTCCTGATGGAAGGGGAGAGAAGAAACGTTCCCATAACTGAGCAGATGGCCCGCTCATCCTGGCGGCAGGCGCAAATGAGTATGGAAGCGGAACGAGGAAGTAACGCCGCAGCAGTGTCAAACGGCCAGCCTGTCCAAAGCTCACCGAAGTCTGCCCAAAATGTGCGACTGCTACCAGACAATCTAACAGTTTCCGACGACCCTAACAATATTATTACGAGCTTCGAGCGAATACAGCCACAGCCCGTTTATTCTCATGCACTGAAATCTTCTCAAAATGCAAAAGCCGGCCATGAAAGTTTTGACGATGAGGAATTTCCTAGTTCTCCTGTATTTAGACTGAATGCCAGCGGTGGGTTATATATACCTCCCCGTAATTTCTAACATATACGTCCTATAGTTCAAAAATCCACCCTATAGTTTATTTTATTAAAATCTATAATAAAAACATACAGTTAGTTCTTCCCCAAGCCAAGATTCAGGAAAACATGATACGGATATTCTTAGGTTGTTCAGGGTAAGACGTCAAAGCCAAATCCATACAGTTCGAGGTATGCCTAGCTCTTCAGAGAAAGAACCAATCTCCTGCATTATCATTCCCTCACTTCCTCAAGAACTTTCTTCTTGTGGAGTTGACTGTATAGAGAATGCTATGGGAAATTCTTGCTCGTCTTCCTAGTACTTCTACCAAAGATGCAGAGCCTGGTTCTTTACTTCATCCATGCTTCATCTTTCCCCCTCAACGCCATGTCTTGATCTCCATCGGATCCTGACAACGGAAACCCCCTCTCTTCTCCCAAGAAAAATGAGTTGCTGTAATTTTGTGAAAAAAGATTTTTGGCGCTATTAATACGGTTTGTTATGGGGTGAAGACTGTAGGAGTAAGTTTAGGTCTAACTCTTCTCCTAAGAAAATTACTTGAAATTATCCTTAATTGAGATCCTCCGTTTAATACGCCTATTTTTCATTCCACTGGCAAGGAAAAACTAAACTGACAGAATTTGATTTTGACATTAAGTAAGAGTGTCATCAGCGCTGGAGTCAAGAGAGCATCTGCGACAGATTTCCTCGTTAGGGAAATATTACCTCAGCCCAGAATCTCGTTATCATCAGGTAAATCTTCCCTGATACTCACTCAGTATTATCCTATACATTTTTCCTCAAAGGAACAACGACGCCTCGACTCCTTCCATCTATCACATTGTCCCTAATGAGGAAAGCGAGGAAACATCTCAGTGACAACATTTACACAACAATGAGAAATGAGGGGAGGGAAATGGGCTATTAATCCAAGAATGAGGAGAAAAAAAAATATATTAGAAAAAGAAAAAATCGAAGGCAGGAGGTAACTTTCTTTTCAGAGATTCGAATTCAATAGAAGGTATCTATGATGTAAAGGTTTCAATAGAACCCTCTAATGTACTTTCAGAAGCTTCACACCTTGGACCCATGGACATAAAGTGAATAACTTCTAGTAGCTAAAAATTTCTCAAGGAAAAACGGATCCGAAAGCCCACCGTGAAAAAATTTTCTTTTTCATCGGCGTAGATAGCTTGAAGCCCCACCATCTTTCTTTTTTCCTTTTTCTCCGTGACGCCAATCATTTTCTGTCTCAAGATTAAATAGAATTAAGATTCATTAATTAGTATTTCTCACATCCCACACATGGTCTTTCTGTATTCATTAAATTTTATTCAGGATCATTAACAGTACTAGACCAATCACAACCAAAAACTCTCACCGTAGGAATGACGCCAGGCAAGTTTTCCCTTGCTTTTTTAAAAGTCCCGACAGGGTTTTTTTTTTGCTAGTTTTTTGGGAAGAGGCACTTAGATTCTCGTTATGCATGGTCTCTGGAACAAGTTCCAGAAGATCCAAGTTTTGTAAAATGGGATGCAATACAAGAGGACAGAGGAAGGGTATATTGGATAGCTCAGTCTGTGGAAACTCTAGTCTTTGGCGGCTCAAAGTTTGGGTCCAATTGTTTCATTGTTAGGTACGGGGGGTTTGGGAGGCAGAGCCCCCCATTAGCTATGCTTTAGCTTGACCGGCACAAGGGGGAGGGCGGAGCCCTCCCACTCAGACGTCCCTTTCCGCAGACTGACCTTTCTACACAATCCAGAGGAAGGGAAAATGTAGCATCTGCTTCTACGCCATTCTCCTTTTAACAGATCACTAACATCTCGTTTTGACCTTACGGGGTCACTCCCTTTCCTCTCATATTTTCTACATATGGAAGAGAGGAAATAGAAACAGAGTTCCCAGTTTCCTTGCTCAGCTAAGGAACGAGTTTTTGTCCTCATCATCAAATGATACGCTCTGCTACGAAACTTTTTTTTAATGTTCGGATCTTGGAATTTAGGCAAGTCATTAACACACTCATTATTCCAGCATAGGAGAAATGGCTTGAGTTTCTAATGATAGAAAAAAAAGCATCTTCAGCAAAAACTTTGAGGGCAAAGATTTTTAAAATGTCCTGCCTGACTCATCGGGACTTACGATGAAACTAGCTTAATTTCTGAGTTTTTAAATTTATTTTTAAGAGCCTCAGCACTCAAAAATTTCTGAAAAAAAATATGTTGGTATAGAAGGGCTTGCAAATCCAGCCAAGTTTCCCAGCAACCCTATCTCTTTTGCTGTAAAGAAAAGCCAACTCAGTCGTCAAAGAAAAAAAAAATAGAGTGATATGAAGGAAACTCTAGAAAAATTCGGTTCAACCTTTTGCCTGTTAGTTCTTTTCGATTATACGGTATCCATTGTGATGATGTGAGTGAAGATGCTACTGGAGGAGTATCGATCACCAACCACTTCTACCTTTTCTACTCTCCTGCCCCTATGTTCCCTTCAAAAGCGGAAAACAAGTTCTGGAGGATTTGGAACTAGAGCCAAGAGGCCAATCTTACATACAGAAATTGTAGAGAGGAATTATAAGGGCATTTGGCAGTACTCTAATATTTTAGAATATGACTGAAAATTCCTGAAACTGGGAAATCCCGGACTGAGGAAACTAAGAAATGAAGGGTTGACTTTCTTATCCGTCTTTTCAAAATAATCAAATATATGCATCACACGCTCCGCGGAGAAGAAACAATCAATCAATCCCTTGGATGGCACATGCTAGAATTCTATTCAGATCTCCTCATCATCCTATTTTCCTTTTTATCCAATCTCCAACAATAAAATTCTATTCAACAAGAAGGATTAGGAATTGAATTATTATGAACAGCAGGTAGACAAAAAAAATCCTTTTCAAATCATAAAAATAAGATTACCAATTCTTAGATCTCTGATAACATTTGTTTAGTGAATAGAGAGCCTCAGTTGTAAACCGTGCTTTCTATAAAAAGTTCCTAAGCAGGGACTAACAATAAACACGGATTCAGCATTCAGCGTTTTCAGAAGCACTAACGAGCAACTGCTCCCTTCTCATTTACGTTTTATGTTCTTTAACTGGATATTCAACCTTGAAGGCTCCCTAGCTTCTCCCTCCCTAGGTGACAAGCGAACTTCCATCTTGGTGGTCAAATGCATGCTGTAGTTGAGTGATCTTTGGTCTTTGCAAAGGGAGGACAAGGGGGGCTAATCCATAACAGTCAACATGATTCATGAGAAGATGATCCGAACAAAACGTTTATGATTAGTCAGAAGTAAGTTTCTGATGAATTCATAATAGGCTGATACATTGAAATAGCCTGGATGTTTATCTTTCCTCTTGTTTGGTTTATGTTACTATTATTGCATAGAGATTAGATGATTTACGGGAAATATTTATTATGTATACAAAAACTGTGGCTTAGGAGACAGGGACTTCATTTCCCACTGCAGTACCTCCTCTCACTCTTCTCATTTTCACCCCCATCTCCATCTTCCCTCAATCTGATCCTATTCCCACACAGAAAAATAGCGTAAATTACATGCTGCTTTTACTATGGTTCATTTGCCATTATTAGAAAGAATGGAAGAGATGGCTGGTGAGATGTCCAATAATGACATGGCACTCTCGTCCGTCGTCCCTTGTCCTCCGGGGAGCCTTCCGCATAAAAGCGTATCAGTTGAAAGTTACAAATATCCGAGACAATCACTGGATCTCCTCCGCCCTAAACCGCGATCTTTAAAGAGCGGGACGCTGAGCTAGGACCTCGGGTAAAAGGAGTTTTTAGAAATTCCCATGGGAAGAACTTTCGTCTTCCCCATTTCTCTCCTTTCAATCAAACTTGGCTTGGTGGGTAACCGTAAAGAAATAAATATCATTATTCTTTTCTTTTCCCCTCTCCTGCCCTATCAAAATTGAAGCTTCTATTTCACCTCCCCTTAAAATAATTCTCTATTGTTAGAATTTTATCAGTTTATGGGCTCAAAACCTCAACTGTGAGAACGGGAAATTAAAATTGAGTGAGCTAGGTGTGATTCTGAGCCATTCGGCTCATTTTCTATTTTATCAGGTGACAACAAAAAAAAAATAGGATCATTTCAGGAAATGCTATATAGTCTCTAGGCCATAACCACTTCTTAATTTTTTTATTAACTCTGCAAACTTTATTTTCATTTACGGTGTTTTAACTACAGCGATGAAATTTAACACCTTCTTCATTTTACTCTTATGAAATTCAAGACTCCTTCGTCCTTCCTCTAGAATTTTCAAGTAATGAAGGGGTGGATGTGATTTATAAAAAGTAATAACCACCCTGTAGCATATGCAACTGAAGGAATATGATGGATGACTCGGGGCCGCTTGTTGAAATCCCTCATTTCATCCTTGAACGGAGAGAGTCCTGATAAAATTTTGACCTGGGAAGTGACACGCTGGAGCAGAGCAGACCCATCCCTGATCCTGATTATAAGGTTCACCGAATTCTGAATCATATCAGAGTGCACTACAAGGATCAAGACACTCCTC
>JABASM010000445.1:0-22980 GCA_019776545.1 Brachystomella parvula
AATGATAATCGATTTGATTGACTTACCTGATTTTGACGAATCAAAATTGGATCAAGTAGGAAATGATGAGTTCCAAGGAAGGACACCACGTACGGACTCCGAATTCCACCTTCGAATAAAGTGCTTGAAATGATGTGGGAGAGGAACGTTTTTCCAGAGCCAACTTGCCCATGGAAAGCAAGAACCAAGGCTTTCGGCGGGTTAGTGTCCATAAGATGGGAATAGATTGCGTGAACTGACCCATTCAGCGCGAGATGCTGACCGAAAACTTCTCTGCGTGCTTTAATTTCAAGCTGCTCCCACCCTGGAAAAATAAAAACAACGCTTAGCTTCCTGTAGTACCTTAATTGCCAGGTGAAGGTTTCACGCATGCGCAGACTTACTTGACTTCATTGTTTCCATTGAGAGGTTGCAGTCCTCGCTCCGCTGAATATACGCCTCTCTTGCTAAGTACACAAGTGACAATAGCCCAATAATGACAGCGACAGCCACGAATTTCCAAACTCGGAATCTGCTACAGGAGGAAGTGACCTTCGCGTTACCGCCTTCACTGTGTCTATCGTCCCAGACCTTTTTATTTGTCTTCTTCGTATCCCTGGATGTGGAATCGCCTCGAATGTTGTTGGCATGGGTGCGACGAATAGAGGATGAGTCAGGAAGATTTTTACCCTGGTTGAGATCATTGCGCGGGTAAACGAGCGGGTCGACCCAGTCTTCCTTCCCCTTGGGGATCTCCGTTGGAAACAAAGCGGCCATTCCAGTGAATTTTACTTGGACTCCGGATCCACTGCTTACAAAATTATGGACAAGAAAGGACTGAAAGAGCTGTTTGTTGGCCGATGGTGCCCCAAGGGAGGGAAAGGGATATTTCCAGCTTTTGTTTTAATTTTAGACATTTTTTTTTATCGGTTGCCCTGTCCTGCCTCTTCTTTAAGCTTCCTACACATTCCACAGTCACAAAAATTGAATTTAAATTAGCTGACTTATTAGATATTCAGAATGCAAAAATGGATTCAGTCAAGGCAAGGCTTTAACGTGTGATAAAAGTTTTGGAGAAGAACGATCTTCTGACATCCCTAAAATTTTTCTTACTTTTTAACGAGGCTCAGACTTGTAGGGGACTAGCGGCAATGATTTCTTACGCAACGGGGAAAAAATGTACTATGAAGCTACTGCAGGAAAAAATACTTTAAGAAAATCACCGTCCGTTTTATTAGGATTTGGTTATTTTTTAAAAACAAAAGCTAATATTTAACATGTACTCTTAATAAAAATGACGTTTCCTCTGGAATCTACCTTAAAACGAAAGAACAGGATTTGGAGACTTTTGAAAAGAGGTTTTTCAAAATTCCACTACATTAGATTTCTTTTGTTTTAAGAAGCTTTACTTGCTTCCGCTCCTGTAACCTGGAATTCCTAAAAGACCTGAATCAGATTTTCTTTTGAACGATTAATCATAACGGAGATCATAAACTATATCCGAAAATAATTGCACATGCGCAAAAATTCCGTAGTGAGAAAATTCCTCGTTAGCATTCTCACCATCAACATGTTACTCAATCACATCCTTTCTAACCCAATCAAACCTTTTTTATCCCTTTTGACAAAGAAAAATTGAGCAATTAGGTTGGTTGGTTTTTTCCTTCTCTGCTTAAATTAGGATAAAAGTTACAAGACTTAACTAGCGAGCCTTACCTACTGTACTTATATTCCTATTTACTAATAACGAGATAATAATTAATATAATCCCTCAGCTTTCTTTTAAACCTTAACAGAATCATGCGCTATTAAATTTTCCTTTTCGGAGCCAAATAAGGGTCAATCTTTTTTCTTATGCACCAGTATATGAGAGACTTCTCCAGTAATTCTAGTCATCTCCTGCCCTTTTCGCATTAACTACAATAAATGAACGTCTGACGGTACTGCGGAGAGCGTTTATAAATATTTCTTTCTCAACCTTCTTCTAATTAGAGTCTCTACTCCCAATGCTAAATCCTATGTTAACTAAGGTTTTTTCTGAGATATCACAATGGAAAACGTTTCTGAGACATTACAACAAAGTAGAGTTCTTCCTACTGTAAGCGTTCATTAATACTTTTACCCAAAAAATTCCATAAACAAATTCTTTCCTTCCTCTGCTAATCAGGACCAAGTTCTGGGCAGCATTCTTCCTCTGAATTCTAAAGCTTTTCTTGATTCTTCTTTTTTTTAAACTGTGGCGATAACGATGAGTAGGTGAGCGATGTCAGCAACACCATGAAGTAAGTCTGGGGCGATTCGAGCCAAGTTCTCATTTGCAAAATCACAACCAGGAAATATGTGTATGACGAAAGAAGGCTGGAAAAACAAATATTTCGTTTTAAAATCTTTCTCCCATTTTGTGACTGAAAGTAGCTTACTGTTTCACGATTATGTGTATGAACATTGACAATTCCTGCAGCTTGTTTCAACTGGAGGTAAGTTATGAATCCACTTCTCAAGTTGTTGCTCTGGTGAAGGATATCCATGTGGTCCCGACCGGAGGGCAATGCCAGTAGAATACAATGCTCCTGCTCCGTCTGACAATTCAAAATGAGTTTGAAATGAGAGAATGAAAAAATTGGGATATCTTTAACTCTCAAAATCAAACCTGTAATTTCCTCGCCACTCCATCCAACTGCACTGTCTCAAGCCTCATCCGCTGTGAAATTTTCAAAGGCATGGTCGTTCCATCAGGATTGGATGGTAAAGATTCTGCAGCTACTGCCCTGTTACCGGAGACGAAGTGGAAGGTACAAGCAGCATTGTCGTTCTTCAAATTTAAAATTCCATGCCACACCATTGGGTATTGCTGAAAACAAAAATAAAAAAATAAAGTTAACGTGTCGGAAGTTCCAGCTGGAACAATCGAAAACTTTTTGACTATTTTTTTTAGAGAAAGTTTTAAATTGAATTTGATAAAATGCATTCTTTTTTTATGCAAAAAAAAAAGGTGACTGGACTGACCTGGAGTAAGGTGAGAAGTGAGTCACCCTGTGGCGGAACCTGACTTCCATGCGGTGGTGTTTGAACCTGGAGTGATCTGTGACGATCTGAGCTTGGAGCATCAGCAATAGGAAATATTTGATGTTGTGGGTATCGACTAATCCCATGAGCTGGTGGTGGTGTTTCTCCAGGTCTTCGTCCAGCCCCAGCAAACGGTGAGCCTTCTCTCCCAGTTGGTGGACCATCCCGACCCTCCATCATCATTGGATAACCAGGGGAACGTGAGAAGCCTCTGCCTTCGTCATACTCAAAGAGATGGCTGAATGACTGGCGCTGGTGTTGATGAGCAGATGGAATCGGGCTATGATGAGGCTGGAGTAAGCCTAGAGGTCCATTGGTTCCATAGATAGGATGCCGAGAGCCGTACATTGGGACCAGGTGTGGACTTTCTGCTGATCCCCGATCACCGAGATGCGGAGAGGATAAGTGCGGTGGGATATGAGCAGGTGATGGACGATCTAGCTGTTTTGGATGATCCTGCCCAGGCTTCAGAGGGTCCACGGATCCAGGTCTCACTCCATAAGGACCAGGCGGGAGGCTTGCTCCTTGAATAAATGGAGTAAGGTAGGGGTTCCCTGGATGCGGCAGTCCGCCCATGTACTGAGCCCCGATTCCGCGCATGTCGGCCTAAACAAATAGATTCAAAAACTCAGCTTATACTCTTATCCAAGCTCAAATTAGAAGATAATTTAGCTTCTAGTAGCAAGCAAATTCGCAGTCATGCAACTCGTACCCAATTAAAAAAAGAAAAAAAAGTAGTGCATTAACAGCAGAAATCGGAAGGGAAGCTGGAGCACACAGCGCCATTACCTGACGTATGTGATGATGGAACGTGGATGGTGGTGGGGAGGAAATGGAATTGTTAGTCGTGACTGAGTTCTTAGCAATAGGGCTATTGTTATTATTATTAGCCCGTGAATGATTATGTGCAGAAGGGGTTGCCAAATCCAAGGGTGCAGGTGACATAGGACCCTATTAATTACATTGGTCACCCAGTCAAAATAAATAATTAGTCACTCAAACCACACTTTTAAGCAAACTTAGTTGGAGTTAGATTAGAGTTATTTTCTAAATGGAAAGCGCTTACCATTGCAGGGTCAAATGGAAGATGATGGATTCTATGCTGACTTGGCTGCGGTTGGTTTGGTTCGTGCTGTTGTGGAACACGGCCTGCCTTAGGACTTCCTGCAGCAGCTTGCACAACGTTCCCACCGATGTCAATTCTAGGCGGTCCCTGAGAACTAAATGCCTCCTGGAAAATATAACAATTCAATAATCGATACACGAAAATGCAAAAGCTGCTGGGAAATTTTCTGAAAAAAAAAAAGTAAAAAATCTATCTTACATGTACTCTGGCTTGAAGATGCTGGGGTGTTGGCATTCGCAGACCAGGAAGAATAGGCCCGCTACTCGTAGTTGTTAGAATCACAGTCGAAGGTTGTTGATTTTGAGTCGGATTTCTGTTCTGCTCTTCATTCCTCGTGTCAACTTTCGTGATGGTCGTAGCCATAGGAACTTGAGGTATGCGAACAAGTTGAGCTTGCAACTGGGCAGGTGATGGAACATGGTGAGCAAGATGTCTCACTGGCCGTACTCCCAATGCTTCCTGATGTGGTCGAATAAGTGCGACTGGAGAATAGCCAGGGGATGATGTAGGTGGATACATTCCCTGTACTCTTACTGGCATCGAGGCTGGGATTGGCGGGCTCGAAGCTGTTGGAGCCTTGTGCGGAGCAAAATTGAAGGACGGGCTTGAGATCGGTGGTGAAGATCTGTTTGGGGCAAAGTTCCCCGGCTTCCCTGGCTGATAATGGGGCATGCCTGCTGGTGGTGTATGTCCATGCTGTTGCTGCTGCTGTTTCCGAAGGCTCTCCTGCTGCTGTAGGAGATGTTGTTGTTGCTGCTGAGCCAAGAGAGCTGGAAGTCCTTCATTCTTCTGTATTTGAATTTGATATGGTTCCGTTGGGGCAATTCTCTCAAGTGAGCCTGCCCTTTCTAACTCAGATTTCTGGTA
Source organism: Brachystomella parvula (assembly GCA_019776545.1). Lineage (NCBI taxonomy): Eukaryota > Metazoa > Arthropoda > Collembola > Poduromorpha > Brachystomellidae > Brachystomella > Brachystomella parvula. The sequence continues at coordinate 5,039 of JABASM010000445.1, forward strand.
CATATGAGCCGGCTGCGGTGTAAGCTGGAGCGGATGTCCCTTACCATGCTCATGCCCAAGAGGGTGGTGACCCTCTTCTATCTTACGAATCTGTGACAGCGCCTGCGTATCCATGTGAAAGGTCTCAGATGGTAATGGACCATGGGAATCCGTTCGGGTCTCAATGTGCATTTTCTGCGCATGGGCACTCGGTACATGGAGATCCATTGGAGGAGACTGATTTTGACCGCCTGCTGCTGGTGTCTGCTGGACTCGCCGTGTTGGTGATGTGATACGTGCCTTTCCTGGTCCTGTGGGACTCTCGTCTGAATCTTTACTCGCTGATCTACCCTTTCCTTTGGGTGATGCTCGTGGAGCCGGGTGCGGGTGAAGTGGCAACGGGTAGACCATATCCGGCTCTGGTGTTACCCTGAAATTCCGAATAACATCTTCGATCGTCTCATCCACACTTGAGCGCGGTGGAGTATGTGCCTGTGGTTTGGTAGGCGTTGCCAATGGAGCAGCCGGTATGGTTGGAATATGCGGAGCGGCTCGTGACGGACTGTGAATCAACGGTTTTGGTGGAATAGCCTCAGCCACATGTGGTGCTTGAACGGGAGGTGATTGGATGTCCACGCTAATAGGCATCATATGTTGCGCAGGATGTGGTACAGGCGGAATGGCGTTTCTTGGAGAGATCTGTGCTGGTTGCTGATGAGAAGTTGGCATCACAAGCGGTAGTTTTTCAATAGCTAGTTCCAAAAGGCCAGTAGATGCTGGTGATTTTGTTCTCGGTGGAGAAGGAGCCTTGAGAGGCTGCGGATGGAAGACAGCTCCCACTGGTGAGATGGCGGGTGGAGTCGGTGCAGCTCCGGCAGGCTTTCGATCTTTCTCATCATCTGAGTCATGGAACTCGTACACGTCTCCACCACCAGGAACTAGAGATGGTTCGCCTGGCCCATGGGCACTTTCTCCTTGCTCATGCCCACTTCCCCCTTCTTCCTTCAGCGCATTATTCGCTTCCTCTGCCTTCTTTGATTCAGCTACAGCTTGCTTAGCCTGCTCTAAGACTTCATGGAGCTCAATTGACGCCTCTTCACATGTCAATTTCTTCTTCCGTGGAGGGGACTGACTTCTCTCCTCAACAGGATGGAAAGTAACCGCTTCTCTCATGATGTTCGAAGCCATTTCTTTCTCATCAATGTCCATTTCCTTGGGTGACTTGGTTGGTGAAGTGTACCAGGTTGATATGTCTGCTTTAACATCATTCTCACCCTCTCCGCTTGATTGGTTCCCACTGAAGGAGTGAGCAGGTGAAGGCGACTGTTCAATAATTCTGAGCGTAGGCGGGGATACTGGTGCTTTCTCAATCGTTTCTTCAGCTTCCAGATCATCATCATTACCCAAATTCTTGAGTAAGGCGGCGACAGCATCCTCCGTTTCCTCTTGTGAGATTGAAGCCTCATCCTTCAGTTCTTCCTTAACGAGGTAGTCAGAATCTAAGTCTCTTTGTGGCTGCTGTCCCAATCCGCTCAAGCTTAGCATTGGAGCCCTTGGCGGGGACTTTCGTTCCATGAGGATACTCTCAATAGCCTTGTCTTGTTCAACAAGACTATTTCGCTTCTTTTCTTCTTCTTCCATGAGTCTCTCAACAGCAAGGGCGGCTTCGTCAATCACCGGTTCCGCAACTGACTCAGAGATTTCCGGTTCAGTTTTGATCACCGGCGTCTCTTCATCCTCTTCTTCGTTCCCACCTGAGGCACAATTTATGGCTTCGCTGATGTCAATCTTTAATTTATCATCATCATCCTCATCAGAAGAAAACATTGATTTTTCCTCTCCTTCCGGTGGTGGGCTGCTGGATTTCTGCTGCGGAATGGCGACTGTGTCTTGCAACTCCGCCGACGGGCAGGCATACAAAGTAATTTTGGTAGGAGAGGCCGGTGAGAGCACATGCGTAGAAACCTCAGCATCCTTGCTCCCGACAGGTGAAGAGAGAGGCGTACTGAACAAAGAATCGATGTCTACGGAGTGGTCTTTGACTGATTCTCGACTATCCACACGCTTTGATCTCTTATGCCGTTTCCGCTCTTTACGTTTTTCTGAACTCAGTTTTCCATCTTTAGAGCTCGCCAAGGTGACTGGTGGCGTTGACTGCTCCTCAGGTAAATTAGACTCGTTAACAGAAGAACTCTTCCTCTGTTTGCTCCGACTTCTGACGGACTTCGACTTTTTCACAGATGTAAGTGGAGTATCTGTGAGCAATGGTGATGACTGCTTTGGCTTCGGGGTAGGAAGAGGTGGGGTTGGTGACTTAGGCCTTTCTTCCACACTCTGAATGTTTTTCCTAGGCTCATCCACCTCCGAACCGGAATTGCTCATTGGACCAAATAGTAAATCTTCCATTGTGGGCTGAGTTTTCTTTACCTCCCCGGTAGAAGTGACATTTTTATTTTCTCCGCTACTCAGCCGTTCTCTCTTTCGCTTACTGCTCTTACTTCCGCTCGAGTTCCCATGCCCATGATGAGACAGTTTCTTTTTGCTCGTGCTGTCCTTACTTGTTCCAGGGAAGGGAGGTGGTGCCGTCTTACTGAGTTTCCCACTCACTTCCTTTTCTTTCTTTCCTGGAGGAACAACTTTCTCCTGCTCATCCCCTGAGGAATCCGAAGACTCGAAGATGTGGCGCATCGACTTTTTGCTTGATTTATCTTTCTTCGTCTTTGTTGATGAGGGCTTGCGAAGATCCTTGAAGCTCGTTAGGCTAGACTCAGATTCCGTGTAGACGTCTAGAACGGATTTCTTCTCAGCCTTGGAAGACACAGAAGATGGTTTCTTTTTTCTCGACTTTTGGGACATGGAAGGAACTTCGGGTTCAGAAAGTGACTCATCCTCGGATGATTTATTCGTTTCATCTTCAACCATGCTGCTACTGCTCAATACAGTGAGTGAGGGGGTGTTGTGCATTCGAGCTCAATTTTCTCTTCTTGGTTGAAGGGCCCTCCTCTTCGGAATGTGAGAGAAAGAAGGCTGAGCTCCTCATAGAAACCTTGTTCAGTTTCTTTGCCCGCTTGCCTGAGTTCTTTTCGCCCTTGGAATCATCTCTAGATTTGCTCTTTTTGGTCGAAGACTTTGTTTTCTTTGCAATCATTTTCTCATCCTCGTCGGTTGAAGAGCAGAGGCCGGTGACTATGCTCAGTGAGCCACGCTGCAATTCGGACTTTGGTGTTTCTGAATCAAAACCATGCTCCCGCTCGTACTGTGATCCCTCGTCATCGGTTGTGTTTTGAAAAGACTTCCGATCGTCAGTTGAGGTTGATCGCTTTTTCTCCTCTCTTTTGGCCCTGTAAAAGGGAAGTCATTAATCAGAACCGTTCTTGGAACGCAGGGAGCCATCAGTCTCCCCGTCCCAGTACGTGACTCTACAAAAGTAAGTCTACTAACCTTGATTTTTTGAGTTGGTTGAAAGAATCCTGGAGTTTCTCTTGCTTCTTTTGTTCTTCACGCTGTGCCTTTGATCCGACATTTTTACAGGCACGATTGGACCTTGCCTTGACTTTGTCATACATTGAAACGTACTCATCGAAGACAACATCAAAAATTGAATGATGCTTCGGACTCTTATCTCCATCTTCTGCAAAGCAAAATAATTTTTCTATGAAGCCTTAAGTACAGAAAATAAAATCAGATCAGGAGTCAAGAATTTTTAATTACCATTGTTGTCGCCACTGGAGCTGTCTGTGTCATCAATGACTCGCGATCTTCGCTTATTTTCTTTTTTCCTTGAGGAAGTACCGGAACCATGAGCAGATGAGCTCTCTCCACCGGATTTCTGACGGTCTCGTCCAGACTTTCCTCCACTACCTTCCCGCTTCTCGTTAGAAGAGCTCTTAAATTTCTCATTTCCATGACTCATCCTATCCGTATCATCCCCTTCATCGGAATCAAAGTGACTTGTGGACATGCTCTGTCTCTCCTTCTCCTTGTTTTTACTTTTAGAGGATGAAGTGGATTTGGTACCATCTTTCTCATCTTTTCGATGGTGAGAAGACCCAGGATGAGACCCATGTCCTGAGAACTTTGAAGATGACGATGGCTTGTTACTTTCTCTCTCCTTTCCACTTGGACTCAGTTTCTCTTTCTTTCCTTGTTTATCTTTCTCTCGGTTGCTGTGAGACTGGAGTGAGGAGGAGCTAGATCCTTTCTCGGACTTGTCGTGATGATGAGTTTTCGAGCTGCTGGAAGAATTGGACTTGGATTTGTGGTTATGCGTCTTCTCAGTTTTTTCCTTTGATGGAATCGGACTCGAAGCTCCTTCTCCTTTGTTCTCAATTAGTTTGGTAGGAGCAGATTTTTCTTTTCCAGATTTATCCTTCGCCACACTGGAACTAGAATCTCGGGATTCCCTTCTTTCCAGAGCTCCATTACTGTTTCCACTTGTGCTGCCACTCTTCCCTTTGTGGTGATGGGAGTTTTCCAGACGCTGAGCTCCTGTTGCAGGACTTTCTCGTTCTTTTTCTTTGTCATGGCTTTTTTCCTTGTCTAACTTTGGTTTCTTGTGCTCTGTAAAATGTAAACAAGAAAAGGCTTTTGAGAGGCTTATCGAATTTTGCAAAAAATGAAATCAGTTAACCTACCTGGCTCACTTTCTCCTGTACTCAGTCGTCTCTTCGGTTTCGATTCCTTCTCTTTCCTGTGTCCCGCATGCGGAACGGTAGAAATGGATGGACTAGACAAGCCTATATTTTCCCCAGGCGTTGATTCTTTTTCCTTGACAACTGATTCCTCCCTTTTCCTTTCCTTATGACCACTGTGATGACTACTCTCGTGTTCATGCTTCTTTTCCTCTTTGCTAGTATTACCGCCAGGACCTCCGGAAACTTTTTCTTTCCGTTCTTTCTTAATTTTCTGTGAGCCAGACGGATCTTCACTGTTATTAGATACTGGATTTGACTCATTGCTCCCAGCTGCCTTCGAATCTTTTTTGATTGAAGATCCCTTGTCTTTTTTATTACCGGAATCCTTGCTTTTTCCACTCCCGCCGCTACTATTTCCGTTGCTCGATGTTTTTGCAGTGAGAATGGGTATTTGGGTCGTGGCTACGACGGCAACAGTCCTTTGCTGGATATGATTCACATGACTCTCTTCTTTGTTTACGTCAAACTTTCCAATAGTTTTCGGTGACTCGACAGAATCCGTTGCGGCTCCACTGATTATAGTGAGAAATGGAGTGGGTTTAGCTGCTACTTCCTTTTTCACTTCTTTCACACCCTCAATTCCGTGAGTCTTGTTTTTAGATGGAGGCTGTTCTTGGTCTTTTCTCATTTGTGGAATAGGCGACCCTTCTTTCTTCGGACATGAATCCACGCTTATCCGACGAGGAATCGATGAAGAGCTAGTGCTAATCGCTGCGGGAATGGAGTTATGGGGGTTTGGACGAGTATCAGAGATGGAATTTTGCCCTGATAACACAGATGGTGAAGAGAGAGGATCTGAAGTAAGTATTTTCTTGCTGTCAAGACTCATGGATCGCTCAACCATTCGTGGGATTCCTTGATGAATTCCTGGAGGAGGCGCCGACTTCTGGGTCAGGAGATGTGGTTTTGACGGAGGTTCATCCACCGGTAGCTCAACATTTGGAACTTGTGTCTTGGATTGATCATTATTGAGTCTCACTGAATCAGGTTTCGCCATAGGGTGGAGATTTCCAGCAGCCGAGACAGAACCATGTATCGGAGGTGGATGACTAACTGGTGTAAGAGGAGATGAAACTGCCACTGGGATTTTAGAACCTGGCTGAGTAGGAACTGGTGCTGGTCTTGCCTGAAGTCGAGGGTCGCTTGAGCCAGGCCAAGACAGGCAACTCCCACCAGGAATCCCATCCTTTCTTCTTATTATGGAATTTGGTAGGGGTCCTACCGCCGTCCCAGTCGAACCACTTGTCACTGGAGTCTTCACCGGTATCCCTGATGGAGTTGAGGGCTTTATAGAACTACCATAGTGACTGGAACTGGCGAAGGGATGGTAGGGCTTCCCAAGGCCGGGGGTAGTAGGAGTGTGGACAAAAACACCCGAACTCCCTGTACTCGATGCTGAAGTTGGGGTCAACGGTATTGAGGTAGTAGAGGAATTCGAAGCAGTTGAGGAAGAACGAGAGTATGAAAATCTCCAGTTGGAGAGACTAGGACCGTTGAGATTTGTATCTTTGAGGCTCTCCAGTCTCTTAATATCTTCGTCAAAAATTGATTTCTTGGCAATTAGAGATTTTGTAATGTCTGATGGCTGGGATCGGAGCTCATCCAAGTCTATAGCCTTGGATCTAGATAACCAGGTTCTGTCCAATTGGAAGCCGCTCCGGCCACTGGACTCAATCCCATCATCAATGCTGTTTGTAGAGGAGTAGCTATGAGCCCTTGCGATTGACCGGCTTCCACTGTCCCACTCCTCAAATCTCTGATACAAATTTTGAACTCGCTGCTCTAAATCCTCTCCACCCTGCTCTCCCTGAGAATTTTCGTCACAGTCCGAGGAAGGTGGTGAGATGAGAGGCTCGTCCTCTTGACACGACTCCTCTTGCCCTGTCACCACAGCACAGTGTTTCTCTTCAACACTTTTTTCATGGACTTTAATTTCCTTTCCACCTGATAGAACTGAAGTGTCCAAATTCGTCGTTTCATTCTCACTGACGATTGGCGTGCTCGAGCTTTCCTCTTCCTTTCCAGTATTATCATTCACATTTGTACTTTTTCCAGGTGGAGATGAGAAGGAAGAAGGTAAGGATTTGCTGTCAGACAGCTCATCGGGACAACAAGACTGACTCTCTTGGGCTGTCCCCGTCGAAGGCATCACAGATAGAGGAACAGGAGAAACTCCAGTACTTTGTGCTTCAGCGCTATAAGGTGTAACCGGACTCCTTTCATTGGGCGAGGAGATACTAGTCTGCTGCTGGGTAGTGACTGGGTTGGTGCGGTGAAGAGCATGGGCTGGAATGCTTAGGGGCTGATGGCTGGAGCCTCCAGCAGATTTTAATTCCATTTCACCACCAGACGAAAAAATTTCAGGGTGCTCATCACAAAGTGGAGTACCAGGCCGATCATTTGAATCTTCTCCATGAGTATTAGGTATAATCCTTTCACTGACAGAAGTGGAAGTACCAGAAGGATGAGAAGAATTCGAGTTCACTGAAACAAACGCTGAGGGCTGAAGAATTCCGGAGTCTGCAGAGGAGCGTCGAATTTTATTTTCCAAAAGCTTCCTCCTGGGATCGACTAATACTGCACACAAAATAAGTAAAATGAGACACTTCCTCCACGACTTTTGTTTTCACTTGAGGTGAATGTGAACTTACCAGGTGAAACTTCGGGTTCAGTTACATTTGATGGAGGGATGGGTTCTAGCGTAGCAAAGGACATAACTCCAACTCCTGAATCAGGTGACGCCTTATGGACGGTTTCAGTTTTAGGTTCAGGTGACGTACTTGACACTCCGTCAAATACATTTTGTGACTTAGAAGCCCATCGATATGAAGCCCTATTCTTGACCGCTCCCACTGTCAAAAATAATAAAATAAAAACAACTTGTCAGCTTTAATTTATTTACGAAAAAGGATTTCTGTGAGAGAGAAAATCCGGTTATTCTTCAACCAGACATTTCTAAATATGGAAATAAGTCTTACCTGACTCATAGGCGCTATGCTGGTGGTGGTCATCCCCATTGACCGTGACGAGAGTACTGGTTCCTCCATGGTGATGATTAATTTGACTTGGAGAGTTCTCAGCCTCTGGATTCTCTTCTATGCAAATGATATCAGAGGAGGAGGTCACAACGGCTGAGTCCGTTTCATGACAGCTGAGATCAATCCTGCTACTGGTACTACCATTGTTGAATTTCCCACGACTCCCTACTAGCTCTCCCGCGCTCCGCCCATGCTCATCCTCAACATCAGGGTCGGCAGGGGTCCTGTTGTATCGGGACGTTCGCTTCCCATTGAAGGATCCCTCATCACAATTAGGCCCGTTCGATGATTGATTAATGATGTTTCTGCTGGTAAGGCTCTCCGGCGAGAGCTCAGTCACGGGTTTTGCATCTTCCAGCCCAGGCTCATCGTGCCTATAGAAAAAAAAACATGATTAATTATTAGCATGGGAAACGAGCAAGTGTACTCAGGCAGTATCTTGGATTAACACATCACTTCCTTCACATCTCACTCCAAAATTAAAGTTTTTATATCGCTAAGCCTGAGCAGACGAGACTAGAAATTTGTTCCATTTTTTTAATTCAAGGCTTACCTATAGGCCATTCTTCGATCAATTTGAAAGTCATTGAATTTCCTACTTCCAGAACGACGACTCTTTTTTGGAGAAGTTGCATTCACAGGGATGAGAGGTGGGGTAGCAGAATCACTGCGGAGATCAGGCGAGATGGGTAAATTATTTCCACTACTTCCTAAAGCACGGTCAAGGAAAAACCGAATACAGGCTACAGATGCAAAATCCACATGGAGTTGCTTCCCCTTCTGGATCCAATTTTTCAGCTCACGAAATGCCGTTTGAGCGGATGAGATCTATAATGATTGAAAAACATCCGTCTCATTATTCTCATCCAATAAAAATTTCTGTTGTAATAACACTTAATGAAGCATTGCGAATACTCATGCGATAAATCCTCCAAATCTCATTAGCCATATCACAAAAACTTTAATTATATTTTTTCCATCACTCAAGAGTAAAGGTCCACATTCAATTAACAAACTCTTCATCTTTGTAACTCTCTCTCAACAATAAAATAAAAAATTCCAAAAAGGACCTACCTCCTCAAATTGTACCAACGCAAGTATCCTCTCCAGGTCCATGACTACACGACTGATAGCACCAAATTGACAACAGTGAACGCTGATCTGCTTCTCCGTCACACCATTAATACCATCAAGGAGTAGAGAATTCGTTGGTGGAGATCTATAGAACGTGGTCCTAACTTCTCTAGATTTGACGACGTGACGGATCCACTGGGCTCGAATCGCACTTGCTATATCCACGAACTCTATGACCCCAGTGAACGAAGTGGCTCCTTCCACCGGTTTCCGTACTTTCACATCCTGAAAAGCGAGGAGTACGAAATTAAATGTCAATCAATCAAGAACTGTAGGCGGAAAGGAAATTGGTTTTGTCCATTCCCTTAATTCAAAATAAATAAGAAAGTCCACCAAGACCCTCAATACAAGCCGCGTTCCACTTACCAGGATGTCTCCGTGCTGTTCAAATGTTTTCCTTAGATCCGTTGCTGTGGTCGCCGGATCAAGACAAGAAACATAGACCGTTCGTGAGGGTATCGTCGTCGACGCTTCTTCATCACCCAAAGACCTACGGAAGAAAGGATGAGTAAATAAGGAAGAAAGTGGGTATTACATAAAACCTGAAATACATTTCCACCCTCGTCACGTACACTGCCTCTGTGCATCCAAGGCAGTTGGCAGAGTCTATTTATTTAATCTTTGAGCGTACCAGATATCACACGCGCTGAAGGGAATACTATATATCCTACTCGGAGCTATAGCTACAACATATCTACTCTATCGATCTGTACAAACTTTTCCGTTTCAGGACCTCGTCTGAATCCCTCAATTTTTCATTCTTATTTACCAACTTTTGTCAAAAACGCGATGTTTCAAACGCGACAAAAAAACAAACTTTCAATTCAGAACCCCGCTATCTTGAAATAACCGACCTGAACGAAATTCTCAGCAATTTCCCCTACTGAAACTAGAGCGGGGAGATACAGGGTCGGGTAATAGAAAAATTAGCCTGGAAAAATTAATTCTCACTGAAAAATTCTCAGAAGTAAAAAAAAACTGAGTAAACAGTATACTGTGAAATCAGAAATGTCAACGCCGCTGTCTCTGACCGTGTCAGGATTAATCAAAGACAAGCTGATTNAAAAAAAAACTGAGTAAACAGTATACTGTGAAATCAGAAATGTCAACGCCGCTGTCTCTGACCGTGTCAGGATTAATCAAAGACAAGCTGATTTCCTGCCTACAGAAAAGGAGAACATACTCTACATTCATTAGCAAATTAAGCACACAGGTGGACTAGAAAACCTTTGGACAGAAATGGGAGAAACAAGGGACAGGACCCACCTGTTGTCATCATCCGCTCCTCCAAGCGTCTCCTCCCCGCCAATCCCGCGCCCCAGCCCTCCGCTGTAGGGCGTGACTTGGATTTTACATCCGAAGAACTGCTTGTCCTGTGACTGGGAGACAGCTCGATTGGCATGATCAATGGATTTAAAACAGACAATTGCATATCTCTCCGGCCCATTCCCAATGACTCTGACCCATTGAACCTTTCCATGCTTTTTGTACTCATGGTAGAGCCCGTCCTTGAGGGAAGTATCGGAAGAGCGTGAGGGCAAGTTACGTATCCTAATTGCTGAGAGTAAATCCGTACTACTAGGAGCTCTACGGCTATGCGTAGACTGTGAGTGATGATGGTGGTGATGACTTGAGGAGGAATTCAGACTCCGGCTACAGAAAAGAAATGTATTAATAAATAAATAAATGAAAAAACCTGAATACGGAATATATTTACAGAAAAATATCATCTTCAGATTTCAAAGAAAAAAAGCTCTAATAGTAGGAGTACAAAGTAAATCCAATCAAGGAAAGAAAATTAAATTGAAAAAAAGCCTAGGCATTCTACAGTATCAAAGGAGCTTGAAAGTGACTTTAGAATCAGGCTTCAGGCAACTCAGTCAGAAAAAAGCTCATTACATCGTAGCTATAACACAAAAGCGCACTCCCACCGCCACCAGCCTCAGCATAAGCCCTTTAAGGTTACAACTACGTAATTTAGCTCATCGTCATCACGCAACACTTCATAAATTACAAAGTTAAAATGTTTTCAGCAGAAGCTCTCGAATTTTAATTCATTCTTCGAATTTTGACCATTTTTATTAAAAAAAAGCCCAGTCCAGTAGCTATGCCTTTGCCTCTGCTTGCCAATACGATCTCAGTTTGTGGAGCCAATGCCAAGTAATGGTTAAAACCCCGTTACAGGAAACAAGGGAACCAAAATAAACACAAAAGCAATGCCTTCAGGTAAAACAGATCACATTTCACTCTATTCTCAAATTCATCTCTCTCTCTCCTCGACACCTCAGCTTCATTTTGGAGCACACACCTTGGCTTGAGGTCGTTGCACTCTTCTCATCATATAGCCTTTCTACCTGAGCTACCCAACTACTAAATTGCCTTTTATGATTCAGCAGAAGTGAAAGTGAACACTTTTTTGCATAACAAGGATACTTGGAGTGGACGTAGAAGGAGTTGCAGCACTTTATCCTCAACATGCTATGAAATGATGGTGGTGGACAAGGGAAGGGAATTTAAAAGTCCAATTAACTTGTATAGGAAAGAGAGAAAGAGAGGCCTAACCACTTATCAACTTCGTTCCCATACTCGCCAATTCCGACACGTATCCCCAAGGAGTCAATAATTCTAACATCCAAAGAGTTTAAAAACGCGTTCTAGAGCTAAAACATCTGAAATGCAAATTAGGAATACTCTTAAGCCTACCATCTCAATAATTCTAGCCCGAAGCCTTGCCAAACCAAACATAGGATGAATGAGAAACCATTAAAAAAAATACAGGCTGACACCTGCAACGAAAAACACTTTGGCCACTCAGCGGTAGCTCCACCACAATATTCCACATCAATTTACTCCTGATTCTGTAATTCCATTTCAAGGAAGAAAAAACATAGTTTCAACGAGTATTCCACAAAGATTTTTCCCAAAAGTTTCAAAAAAAATGGAAAACTGGAAACACTGAACAGGAAATTGAATCTGCGGAAATCTCATTATTTTCCACAGAAAACTAATAGCCACAAGCTAAATTAAAGTGTCGCAACCTAGGACGCATCTTACAGCGTAATATTTCTGCCATTTGGTTTAACAACAGATTTATCCTTCACGCGTTGTAGGGGGTGCCTCCTAATTGGCAATTAATTCCAGGAGCGGAAGGAAACTGAAGTACTTAGACACCTGAAAAAAGAACCAGCTGCTAATAAGTGCTGACGAAAAGAGGAATTTCCTATCCTGAATCTTCTTCATGCCAGCAAGACAGGAGCGTTAATTAAATCCCTACTTTTAGATTTTAATTCCTCATTTCATCACAGGACTTAAAGAAAAAAGAAAATCTCTGGGCGAGAAGACGATCAAATTAATTAAAAAAAAATCTCGGAAATAACGAGATTAATATAAATCTCTTTCATTCCTCCTACCCGAATTCTGTTCACTACATAAAAATAAAGTAAAAATGAAGCCGAGCCAGAAAATCCCGGGACCCTCGTGACCCTCTTACACATTTCATTTCCTTGATTATCGTCAGGACTAGGAAAGAACAACTGGAGCATTTCTTTTCTGACACTGTCACATACACAGAGAGGCGAAAACGACATAATTTACCCTTAATTTATTTACTCGAGTTCAAATTCTTGACTCATCAGCAGCAAACACGGAAATTCCTAAAGATGCTCTGTATAATTTTCGCAAGATGGAGAAAAAACTCGTCGCTCTGTAAACTAATTCGGATAAAAACTCTTCTCGCATGACATTTGTAATTATTTCCTGGCAGTTTCTATTTCCACAATCCCTTCACGATGACAAGAACAATAAACAGGAAATGCAATTCAGTAAATCACAAGAAAAGCTAGCTGCTGTAAGAGAAGATGCGTCAACAAGATACAGCCAATAAGACTACAACTAAAGAAATTTTAAGAGAAAGCTCTTAAATTTTGCAGAATTTTACAGAATGCAGCAGCTGGAAAAAGACGGAATTATTCCACAAGACAGAAATTCAAGCAAAGGAACAAACTACAGTGGTAAAAATAAGTAAGGCCCAAAGCAGAGAAGAGAGTTTTGAGACGCCTGCTATTGAGACGCAATAATAATCTCTCACTCACTCTGTGCAATCTCAATGGCAGGCGTCTCAATAATTCTCTTCTCTGCTTTGGGCCTTACTTATTTTTACCACTGTAGTATAGAAGTAGAATGCATCATGGAAGAAGACAAGCCAAAAACTGACCAATCAGAGTAAACAGGGATTAAAAAGAAGTAGGCAGGGATTTTCGGAGAATTTGAATCGGAAATTACCTCGGGGAATACGATTTAGTTGATGAAGGTGAATGAGAACGGGAATGAGGAGCCGTGGATATTTTCCGGTGGGGAGAGGGTGAGGATGATGATGAGGAAGAGCGACTCCCTCCCCCCAACGGAGGTGACCTGGAACTATGACTATGACGCGTCCGTGATGAATCTGCTGGACGACTCACCAAGCGAGATCGATTGTACCTGTTTGTAAATTTATTCTCCCATTAGAGCCTTTCCTCACCGCTACTACACTACACTCTACTACCGGCTAATGATTAATGGATTTTCATTCATTGAGAAAGAACAAAAGGAGGGAGAGAAGACAGGCTCACTCAGGGACATAATTACAAAAATGTCAGTTGACATTTTCTCTACTTCTAACTCTAACATTAAACCCGCAACCCTCAACCAAGTCAAAGGCAGCCAGGGAATTAGAAGGGGGTAAAAAAGCAAAAAAAAAAAAATCTCCAGACATCATTTCCTCTAATGAAGGGGAATTGAAAAATCTTCCACTAAACATTTTGATAGAAATTATGCTCTATGCAGTTAAAAACCAAGGAGGAAAAAACATTACCTCTGACGTGAGAAGGAATTCTGATGAAATCTTCCAGCGGAAGTCCCACCACCACCTCCTCTGGAAAACTGTCCAGATCCAGCTCCATGGTGAGGAGGGGGAGATCTTGAGCGACCGGAGCTACCGCTCGAAGAAACGCTTGAACGAGATCCAGACCTTGAACGAGAGCCCAAGCTGCTCCCACGAGAACTTCCTGACACACTCACAGATCTAGAGAAAATAAAAGAAACATAATTTCTATTTTAGTGGCGTCTGACTTCAACCCTAGATTCAAATGTAAAAAGGTCGATGTACTGTCAACAATGGACCAAACAGAAAAACAGTCACAGACTTCCATAAAAAATCAACCGGAAGGAGTCCACCACATAAAAATAAAAGTAAAATACTTAAAACTTGAAGAAGTCGGCTAGGAAGAGACTCGTAAAAGAAATGACTATTTTACTCTCATTCTTTCTCACATAAAAAGGCCGGAATCCGGAATAAAAGAAAGTTGACAATTCTTTTTGAGTTACGAAAACAAAGATGGAGTAAATACGTTAAGCCTGTAATAGAATCAAATAGAAATTCCTATGCTTCTAAGGAAAAAATGATCAAGTTCCAGTATGTACACCAGCCGGAGATCGAGGGGAAGCCATAAATCTTCGACTATAATTTCCTAAATTTAGTTTTATAGGTTCCACCTCCAGGCGCTCCTCCTGCGAAACAATGAACAGAGTCTCCTTCCAAGGACATAAATCCTAAGATCACTTCTGTCTCTGCTGGAATCAGAGAGAGAGAGACACTCCGTCCCACCGCTTCTCCCAGCGGAGTACCATCCGATTCTCCTCAGAATTTTTATTTATTTTTATTCTTACCTAGACTGATGCCGCTTGCTGTTACTGTGCAAATGGCGAGAGGAGACACTGGCGGGTGAGTCAGGGAGTCTGGAACCTTTATTTGTACCACTTTCATTATTGTTATTCACTGGAGGAACAGAGGAGCTCGTCCTCTCATTCTCAGGTGGGTCGGGATGAGGAGGTGCGAACCGACTCTCATTTGAATACCAATTATTTCGGAAACGCCTAAAAGAATAATAGAAAAGAGAAGAAAGGATTAACGGGTTTTCTTGGACAATGAGCTCGTATTTTTATTTTCTCATTCTCATTATTAGTATTACCTTTCCCGGTCTGGATTAAACCCCTGGCGATTGTTGTTGTTGTTAAGGTACCGATTCTCCCGACGTCCTCGTCCACCATGAAAATCACCTCTACCTCCTCGACTAAAGCCTTTCGGTTGCTCATAAAAATGACTAGATGAGTCTTCCGATTGCCTAAAAATGGAAAGAAAAGAAAAAAAGGTTAAAAAAAAACGATCTCATCTTTCAACCTCTCATACTTCGCAATAGAAATTCAATCCTCCATGAGTGCCTTAATGCATAAAACTTTTGCAATTCCCTAAAACAAGGAAGGAATTTCTACTCCTACCATTTCTTGCTCTGCTCACTCTATCTATCTACGCTACCAAGTAAGGACAAGCGTGAATGAAATTCAATCAAATCAAAGTCTTCTTGAATGAAATCTACTCAAATGTGAAACCTTGAAGGAAAGTCTATGGCTTTGTTTTGGTATTCAAAGGTTTCTGATTCTCAATTCGTCTGAAGCATCCACCATCATGGCTCTCCCTGATTTCATCTCGCTGAACACAAGGAATAAATTACACTATCGTTTCCATCCAGTTGAAAATACCCCGCCCCCCTCCCCACAAAAGAATCCAACTTGAATTTCACTTCACGCAATTAACTCGTTCCAAAAAATAAGGCGGAGACAAAAGCAACTCTGAAACTAAGACATTGCCTTTCCTTACTTCCAAGCCCACTACACTTCCTTTACAGATTAAAGTGACGTGTGAGAGAAAGCCTTAGCTTTCACTCTCTTGAGCTCCCATGAAAAACATTCATGGGAAAGGCCCGGTCCTGAGAAATCCAGCCTGAGGTCTGATAATAATTTATTTCCTGTCTAAAAACCTTCATTTCTTAAATTCCTCATTTATTCCTTCCCTTCCGCCATGCTATTCCAAGCCTTTTATAAATTTTAATTTCAACTTGCTTTTTCCATTTTATCGAATGTGAGCCAGAAAAATCAGTTGCTTTTTTACCTCTAGTTCCTTCAGTTCCAGCGTTCCAACATTACGTGCCCTTACTCTGGGCAAACCCAACAGGAAATCCACATCAAAAATTCATAATCAAAGCCCCAAAGGAAACGCCGGTTTCACTTTTCCGTTTCAAAGTATTCAATTTACTTCTACCAGCAACCACTGGAGTCACTACCAAGTTTTCTATACAAATTGCCTACAATCAACCTAATAGCATTCATCGTACAGAAAAATATCATTCAGAAAATTGTACTACGTCTCGTCTCGTCAAACTAAAATCTATTTTAATTTAATTTTCCTGAAAAGAATGATGCAACTAGGCCATTTAAGGAAAGTAAATTCATTCATCCTTGATACAAATACCCTCATTACCGGAATTAGTAACAACGCTAACGCTATGTGTTCCTTGTACTCTATTCTTCTCAATCATTTCACTACAACTCAGGACCATGTCAATTACGTTAAGTTACTAAAGCCTCACTAAAATGAACAATCGAGGCAAATTGAACTTCATCTTTCCCAAGCTACTCCAAATACGTCGGTGAAAATAATTCATTTCACAATTACTGGTTCCATTTCTACAGCTCCTACGCCAGAGCGTTTCTGAACGATGCCTCGTTCATTAAATATTTTAAGCTATCTCTCTACCGAAAAAGAATATTTTTGATCTTCCTATTCCACATTGAAAAAAAAACCGAGGAAATTTTTTGGCAGTCGCTGGCTGAAGTATACTATTCTGATTCTGACTCATCGCACAACAAGAATCGAAACGCGAGGATGAAAGCCTGAGCAGGCACGCACCTAGGGCTGAGCTTAATGACAAGCACTCATACTCAAAGCTTCCACTCAGAGGATCAGAACATGCAAATCTCATCTCCCCCGCACTTAAAATCAGAAACCACGGGAAAGCCACAAGAGCAATCCCGCCTGGATTGAATGAATTAAAATTCTGAATATTATGAGGACTTACCCATGCTGGATAGGAAACCGTGATTGGCGGTAGGAATTATTTCCAGACCCATTTGAGTTCTGTGGGCTGGGATTTGAATGCCCAATAACAGGGGCTGGGAGCGGAGAGTTGTTATTATTACATCCAACACTAATGTCAGAGTTTAAGGGACCTGCACCAGATTCACTGCCTACAGGTGAGGAATTGGATTCTACCAATGACTGGACATTGATCCCATGAACGGAACCAGGCTCATGGTAAGCGATTTGAAGAGTTTGACCGGAGAGTGTAGGTCCAGCACGGAGTGCCTTTGAAGCGGATCGAATATCAATGAAAGAAACTTGGGCATGCTGGCCAGCTCCATTAGCCAGATTCCGGACACCATTCCCAGGAGTAGGAGATGAAGTTTCTTCTGATAAAAGTTTGACACTCTGAACACGGCCATGTCTGTTAAAAAAAATAAAAATCCAAATTAGTAAAGTAAGATTTAATGTGATAAAACACAGTTTTCCCAGTAATCATAAGCCCAGCAACGAATCCCAGAACCAGTAAAGCTAAACGTAGGCTTATCAGCTCACGCAGACGACTTACGCAACTTTCCCCATATTGTCATCTCCACATCCAAAAATCAATAAAAACACTTCCTCATCAAAAAAATTGGCAAACAGTTTCACGTGTTCATGCCGGGTCTGAGGGTCTTACCTAAATCTATTTGTCACTCCGCCTCTGGCACCTACAGCTCTCGCTTGACACTTATTATTATTACTGACGAAAGTAAATCCAGCACGGGAGCCGAGCCCTAGACTCGGCTCTCTTAAGTCACTTTCGTAATCAATCACTTTTTTAGATGATAAAAATCCAAAGACTTTATTGGCATTCCTATACCCAAGACTAGGTCCAATATCCGCCGGCCTCAGTCTTATCTCAACTAATTCCTCTTCGCTGCTTCCAGTTCCAGCCATTGAACCAACGGAGAGAGCCCAAGGATGTTCTCAATTCTTTTTAATCTCCAGACACAGAAGGCACTCAAATCCTTCACTTCTAGTCAATCTCAAAAAAACTTAAGGAACGTCTTAGCGTCGCTGAAGCCAGTGACTGAGAGCGTTCTTTCTTCAAATGTAAACATTAATCTCCTCTTTGAAAATGAAGTGTAGTGAAATTAAAAC
>JABASM010000446.1:0-22952 GCA_019776545.1 Brachystomella parvula
TTTTTAAAACCAGATGCTAATTAACCCTAATCATGTTATTAAAGGGATTCGGGATTTTTGAAGTCGCATTTTCAGCCACTAACTATGATCAAATTACTAAATCAAAAATCTCATGACTTTCTCTTCAGCTGCTAATTCTGAATTTTTAATCTTACAACCAGAGCTCTACATTTTGGCTGTGGTGCCACAACCACAACCACAAGTTCAGATTGACCACAACCACAACTTGTTTCAAGCTCGCCCAAACCACAACCACAACTACGGACAACAACTGGGGGAGGAGCCACAACTTGTGTTTTAAAGCTCGCCGAAACCACAACCACAACCACAACTTATGGTTTCAAGCTCGCCCAAACTACAACTTGAAACCACAACTGGGGGAGGAGCTACAACCACAACTTGTGTTTTAAAGCTCGCCGAAACCACAACCACGACTTGTGGTTTACAGCTCGGCCAAACCACAACCACAACCACAACTTGAAACCGCAACTGGGGGAGGAGCCACAACAACAACTTGTGGTTTCCAAAATCTCGGTTGCGGTTGTGGTTTCCACAATTACAACCACAAGTTGTGGTTGTGGTTAGTTGTGGTGTAGAGCACTGCTTACAAGGGATGTGTATGATATGCATACCGCACAAAATCTGAGATACGTAAAGGGTACTATCGAGTGTTCTCAATCACAAATTGCGGTTGTGGCAACTAGTGACTAGCGCTAGCGGCAATGCGGCTGCGATCCAAGATTTCTGAAAAGCGCGGATGCGCCTTCTCGTTCAGAAAATCTGCTAGTCTAGTTGCGAAACGGAAAATTCTGTGACAGGTTGACTTAACTAAGCAAAAATACATGGGATTACTGCCCACTTTCATTCATTAAAAAAATAAGTTTTACTTTGGATACAGATGCAACGCTACCAAAGTCAGTTTCAAATAAAAATACTAATGGTTTTTATTAAAATCCCATCAACTAAAGTGGAGTAAGACCATGGACCATCTTGATACAATTCCATACTGCACCCTCATGCAAAATGCTCATAAACTTATAGTTAGTTAGAGTAAGTCTTATAGTTACAGCCTAAAAATAGAAATGTAAGATAATTAATTGTCACACAGCCTCATTTACTCCCTGTGTCCCTCTCTACATCATCAAACATGCCAAAGAAGCTCTTGATAAAAAAATATTCATAATTTTTTTCTTAAAATTTTTTTACTACGTCTTTTCTCATCGAAATAAAATTATAAAAAATCCATCTACTACATTGTTTTAAATTAAATACGTAGAAAAGCCTCATCTGAAGATGACAAGTGTCTAACTACAACTGGTCTGCTTTCATTTTCATTTCGCTTTTATTTTATAATAATTCACATTGGGAAGCATTGCGTGCCTCTTTTGTTCTGTATTATGAGAACCGGAAGCTAATTAGATATGATTTGGATTTTCACTTTCATTTCAACGGATGCTTAAATAATTTTACTTTTTCACTTTCCTTCTCACACTCTACTCAAACTTTGATTAGAATTAGGAAAATAATTGTTTGGATTGGCCTATAGTGTCATCTTTATAATTTGAACTCAGTACTTTTAATCCCTCGCTTGCTCTGACCTAAAGATGACAGAATTGGAAAGGGGTGAAAGAATTGTGATTCAATCGGAAGCGTAGGACTCTCATCTGAAATTCTGAAAATGTTAAAAGGTGACTCGGAAGTTGTTATTGGATTCTTACTATCCTTCACGCCGGTCTTTAAGTCAATTATGGGAACGGAAATGCTCGTCTCTTTAAAGTAGCTTGTTTCCTGCTGTGGCGGACTGTCCAATGGGTCAGAAGTAGAAGAGCTGCGTCCAACTTCTTCCCAGAGCAAGTGATACTCTGTGTGAGATGTAGGTGGGGATGATGGGGTTGAGGTCAAAGTTGAAGGGGTAGTCGAGGAAGATGGAGAATATTTATACCTTAATCTTGAAATACCTAAAACCTCACTTATCTCTTTTGAATTCGTTTCGGCTGAACTACTGTTCGTTTTCCCGCTCAATTTCCTATCTTTCAGTTTCTGGAGATAACTCCCTCTCGCGAACCCGTTTCCAGCCGTTTCTCCACCCGGGCGGATTTCCCGCTTGCTCTGAACGACCTGATCGGAGCTGGATGTGTATGGCTCATTATCTTCCCCTTCGAATTCTTCTTCTTCCTTCGGCGCAGCAGCTGTCGGTTTGTACCTGGAACTTGGTTTAAAGAGTTTTTTGCGACGCTCCGCAAGGGCCTTGAGTCGGTCAGAGGCTGAGCCTGGCGGAATCCTGCGCGCTGGCTTCCGATTTGTCAGGACATCCTTTGCTGTTAGTAAAATTGAAGTTGGAATTGCAGGGATTTCTTCTTCTTGGACACGTGGTCTGCGTGTAGTTGGGATTTCTATGATTTTTTTCTTTTTAATTAGCTGCCGTGGCTTTGGGGTGAAAATAGGAGGGGGAGGAGTCAGGGGAGGTTCTTCCTCTGGAGTTTCCGCTGGAGCTTCCTCCTCGTAGGCCGTTGGGAGGGTTGGTGGTGGAGGTGTGATGAAAATGACGCCTTCATCCCTGTATTTACTGCTGAACTTCCCTGGAGCTTGAGTAGGCTTCCTTGAAACCCTAGCCGAGGATGGGGTGCTTCTTGTTGTAGCGACGTGTGGAGGCAGTTCTTCCAGACCTTGAGGAGTGTCCGTCAAGTGCTGGACGGGGCGCATGACTCTCGGCCTTGGACGTAGTTTCTTCGGGGGCTTGGATGTTGCTACTGGTTCTTCAGTAGGAGCCACTGTGCTTGTTGTGACCAAATGCCCGGGGACACGGATTCTGGTAAGGGGACGACGTTTGAGGGGGTTTGGCTTGGGGGCTGTAGGAAGCTGGATTTCTAGGGATGGCGGGGATGTCTCACGTACTGGCGGAGTGTAAGATGGCTGGGTTGGAAGGAACTCTTCAATAATCAAAGGTTTGGGCTGGTAGCGCTCTCTCGCCTCCCGCTGGTCAATTATAAATTTACTTGGAATGGTTTCTGGTTTCTCAGCTTGTACTGGCTGCTCAGGTTGTAACTGCGCTTGCTCCGGCCTTGTTTTTCGCCGCCTCTCATGATTAGGCTGTCGGTTCCTTGTTCTTGTTGTCTGCGGTAGGTTTTGCGGTTCTGGTTCGTGTGATACTGAAATTACTGCAAATAATCAAATAATTAGAAAATGGAGATTTTGATTTTTGGATTTAATCTTTTGCAATCAAATTCCAGACTCTTGAACTGATGGAAAGAGGTTTCTGTTTCTATGCAAGAAAATTGTTCAAACAAAATTTAATTATTTTTTGGATAAAAAATATTTTGGATCCATGTGTACTTTCGCATTTCTTGCTCAACGCCAGTAGATTTGTTCGTCTGTTTCCAAAATTTTATGTCCAGTGTGCGACAGAGTTTTTGAATGTGTCTTACCGTTTCGATTCGCCTGAGCTTGGCGAACTGCTTGAGCGGTTGTAGGAGGTGCTCGCAATTCTTGTACCCTTTGGGACTGCTGCAGACGCTGTTGCTGTACAGATGGTCGATCCCTCTGGCGCGTGAAGTTTTCTTGTACTCGCTTTGGAGCTTGGCGTATAATTTCAGCAGCACGAGTAGGTGGCGGGGTATTCGGAACTGGAACGAACGGAGGTGGGAGACCATACCCATAAACGTGATATTGCGGAAGTATGTCATGCCCTGCATAAAGCCCTCCCTCCTTCTCCAGCATTTTTCCAGCAATGTACAGAGCTTTCCCACCTGGTCGATTGTGATGATGAATTCGTATTGGGCCTGGAGGTTGCTTCCTACCCCGTGGAATTTGATTAAAGAAATTCCCTTCCTGACGGGTTGGCTCAGGAGGAAAGGGTGAAAAGTCTGGAACAGGAATAAATCGAACCTCGTGATTTTGAAGTTGGCGCCTTGGAGGAGGGGCCTGGGATCTCTCGATTGCGGTCTGGTGCTGCTGCCTATTATTATTTCTCGATTGAGGTTGACTCAGGGGTACCCTTGTCCGGGTCTTGACCTGGAGTGATGGAGTCTCCTCATAATTTTGCTCTGCGACCGAGGACGGTACTGGACTCGGTTGACGAGGTTGTGGGGCAAAGCGTTCGTTGGGTTGATTCTGACGAAATCCAACGGCAGGTTCTTGCTCCTGCTCAACCTGGTGATATCGGCTCCTCGGTTTTTGGTTGAATAAATGCCGCTGCTTATTTTCAATTTCTTGGTTTTGAGTGCTGTAGGTCGGTCGTGGGGTTCGTCTATTAAAATCATAGTCCAAGGGCTGTTCTTCAACTGAGTTGTCTTCCTGAGCCAGATTTTCTCCTTGGATGGACTGGGCATCCCCCAGGTCATAGTAATCTGATTCAATTATGGGGGTAGGGGTAGTAGTCGTCGTAGTTGTGGCTATGGTTGTCGTAGTTCTTCTCAGCTTCGGCCGCGTCATGCGCACGCGTGGTGCTGGAGTGGTTGTGGTACTCGTAGTCGCCGTTGTAGCAGATTTCCCAGGAAAAGGCGGGAAACCACGAGTCCTTGTTTTTGGAGTTGTGCGCGGCGCAGGTGTAGTGGTGGTCGTGGTACTTGTAGAAGTCACACTTGGAATTTCTTCTTCATCAATATACACAACGTTCCCATTTTCAACATAATTTTCAGGAAAATTTCCTGTTTGTAACTCCTGCTGTGAACTAAAATCGTTCAGAGGCCTCAGTTTTTCTGGCCGTTGAAAAGGATCAGCCTGGATGTACGGGTTTAATTTTTCTACAAGAACTGGATCATATTCCTGGTCGTCGTTTGATTGGCCAATGATTTGAACTGCCTTGTTTTGATTTTTACGAGGTTTTTTGGTAGGGCGTGGGCTGAAGAAATCCTGTGTTTCTCTATCGTTGGCTGGCGCCTGTTGGAAATAGAAGGGCTGACTAAAAAATGAAGTATGGAATTGTGGAGGTTGGTGTGGCTGTTCCTGCTGTTGAGGCGGGAAATTCTGAACGACCGTGGGACGAACCCCTTGTCTTTCATAATTAGATTTGAAACTCCGCCCATCCTCGACGCTCGGCAGTTGAGGAGCTGGAGCTTCACTGGGACCTTGCTGAGGAAGCTTGGACTGTTTGATTAAAACAGCGGGGACAGTATTAGGTGAGTCTGGTGGGGGCTTGCGCTCTGAGCTTGGATTAATTTCAACGTTCGGGCTGGGCGTATAGTGGTGCCCAGGTATGAAACTGGCTGATTGCCCATGGTCGTCAACAAACCCACTGAATGGGAGATTATTATTGGGCGTTCCGCCGTCGTATGCTTCCTGTCCAGGATCCTGCTGTTCTGAATCATCAACAAACTGATAATGAACGGATGCTGGGGTTGATTTCAGCGTAAGCTGCTTCAACTGTATTTTCTTGCCAGCCCTCTCACCCTGGAGCTGCGGTTGCTGGAGGGGTTGCTGCTGCTGTTGCACAGGCGCACCTTTTGAAACTTCTACTTCGTAATCTGGGTCGTCGTAAACGTAAATATACTGATTCTGAGGATTTTCCTGCTCTGGTTGATATTCAGCTTCCTGTTTCTGCCCTTTTGCCAATAAAGGAGGGTTAAATGGCCGGAAAGCATTTTCAGTTGTACTTTGGCCAAGATCAGGCTGCGAAGGGCGGAAATCAGTGGATGGTACGGTAGGACTTTGGGGCTGGGTGGTTTGCTCCTGAGAATAAACCTGCTGGGCATTTCCGTAAAGATTGAGGTGACGGTGCTGGGATAGTGGGGTTTGAGATATCAATGGGTTCCGATATTGCTGATCCTGAGTTTGGTAATATGAAGGGTAGACCAATGGATTCTGGGTAAGTGCCTGACGCTGCTGAGGGAAATGCTGCTGATTCTGCTCACGAAGGTATTTCTGAGTTTCCTCAGGTCCGCCCAGTGGAATATTGAATCCGCGGAGGTCGTAGAGTGTTTGGGCAGCTGTAGCTTGGTCATCGCCATTCTTCGTCACTCCTCCGGTTGTTTGAAAATTGGACGTCGGAGAGTCTCGACTTTGGTTACCAGCAGCCGGTTGAATTTGTGTCTTGTTCTGGAGTTGTTGTTTTTCGGCAGCATGTACGATATTTCCAAGGACTATCAGCCAATAGAAACCTAGAAAATGAGAAAAATAATTCATTTTTATATTTTTGGAAACTTTGAGCTAAGGAATGTCACCCCGTTCTTTTCTCATCGTAAATGTAACAGGGTTGTTAATTTCACAGATTCGAGAAGGATTCTTATCGCTTCAACGCAACGTTAGGTACTCGACGAGGCGGAGCGTAAATCTGATCTCATGACATTCACCGTAGGAGACGACGAACTTTCTGTTACGTTCACAAGGGAAGATAAACGGCCGGCTAAGGAGCAGCAAAGAATTCTCAGCCAAGCTTGAAAGACGGATTTTCGTATTTAGTGAGAGTTGGGTAATGGGTTCAAATCTCTGAAAATGAAAATTCTGCAGAAGAGGATAAGATTTGGACTGCGTTAACTGGCTGCTAACAATTAACGGGTACTCAAGATTAGGATTCCTGTCTTAGCTAATTAAATCAGTAGCAACAAGACATGCTTTTGATATTTTTCGTTTGACAGTGAAAAGTTTAATTTTGAAGAACCTTGATTCTGCATCATCCATTATAATTCACGCTCTCCTAATTTTCATGCCTGCCCAACTAACCTATAAAATACGGTTGCTAAACGCTCAAGATTTTTAACGTGTTTCAGTCGATTGACTATTCCGATGGATGTTTCTTATTTTGCTTCAGCTTATGATAATCTTGGCATATTTTCCACGGATTTGAAATCGATGAAGCAAGAAACTAGAGTTTGAGGTGTCGCATTTGCTCCGATTTTAAAATCGACGTCAATTTTTTTACCATTTGTCCTGTCCCCCTTTCATTTTTAACTGACGAAGTCCACTGTCTGTCAGTTCTTCATCCAACATAAGTTTTTTCAGATTAATTAAAAAATTATGGAAGCAAAATTTGTGAAGATTCGAGGGACGCTTCATGTAGATTCTTTTAAGTGAAAAATTTGGGAGAACGAGTTTCAAATACTTGAGTATTCGAATGTTTTAAATTTTCGGGTTTTTGAACATAATTAAAAAAATAATATTTAAAAATCAGCAACGAATTCATCGGTTTGCATAATGCCTATCGAATTTTATTTTTAAAGGAATTTTTTTTTTTTTTTATGATTTTATTTGCCAATTTTTTTCAATGCTTAATTCTTTTGTATTTTTGAAAGAGTTTTGGTCTGCTACGAAAGAAACTCCAAGAAAAAATACCAAAATTCTACGGTGTTTTAACACAAGCGAAAAAGAATTCGGCCGCTACGAAGCAAGCGTCATTTTAAATTGAAAATCTTGCGGCGATACCCCGCTACTCCTTACGCAACGATGACGAGAAGAAGCACGTTCTTAAGTTGGTCATTGACTAATTCCACCAAATTGTCACACCGTCCAAAAGCAAGCATACAAATTGTCAAAGTTTTTTTTTGTGACCACCACACGGAAAACATGGCATGTCATCATGAATTTATTTGTACATTGCAAAATAAGCTTCAAAATTAAACTATAACTCGACTTCGTTCATTACTTCCTTACTGAGTCTTCAGAAACTGAAGTATAATTATTGGAAATTCAAATATTATACTAGAAGCAAAAGGAATTTTGCGTGCTTTAACTTAAATAATAATAATATGCTTCGAGGTACTCAAGTGTCATAGCTTTCATTTTCATTTTCTGTCTTCTCTGCTCTTATTATTATTTGTTATTAACTATATAGGAAGCTCACCTGTCCGCTTCTCGTCTTTACAGTTATTAAAAGAAAGGAAAAGTTTGCTATGAGTAAATATTACACGATTCTTATCAGTGAGCCTTAATTCAGGTCTCAAGCTTCTTTTGTCTACCCCATCGTCATTCAAGGATTCACCTCAGCAAACGGATTTCACAAAAATTCACTTGACCATTTCAATTATGTGAACTTTTCTCATCAATTTTCTAGGTCTACTAAGGTGGCTTTTCTAAATCTTAATTCTACCTTGTTAAGAGTACGGATTGGATTGGCCCTTAAGTAGAAAAAAAAAATTTTGGGAGTGTGAATTGAATGCATACGCGTAATAAGTTTCATTTTAACGTATATTAATTTTGACACGGTCCTCAGCTTCTGCTCATCAGGATGAGAAAATGTCATTGCTCTATTCTTTTCTCACGACCACGTAACGTAGAACAGATGAATGAGATAAGGATTAAGTGCATCTCTCCCCAATGAGTAACAATGCGTGGGAATCATTCTCACCTTACTCAAATGACTACTATTGACTCTACGTACTAATTACTTTGTTAAAGAAAGTAAAAATTAGTACTAACTGAATTACCTTCGCCAAGCTCCTTCAACTTATTACTTTCAAGATTTTCTCTAATTCTTAGTTTAGCAGAAATCCTTCCAAATCGTTTGTCTTTCAAAGGAAAGGTGTAAGCAATCGACCACACATGAAGAGAGAGAAGAGAAAATGAATTACAGGTAATTCTGTAACAATGGAAGATGAGATAGAATTGTTGGACGGGGAGCGGGGGAGGGGTCGGAATTGGGAAGTGATTAGATGTGAGGAACTTGCTGACAGATTTATCATAGCGTGCTATTATACCATCGCAATTTCTTTTAAATTAATCATTCTGCCTATGCCTAACCTATCCTTTGGGAATTTAATCAAGCCTCGCATGTCGTAAGCCGTAAAATGAAAATATCTGAAATTCAATACGGAGGACCAGCCTTCAGCAAACTTAATTTTAGCATGAAAACTGGTTTGAAATAAGCATTGGAGTTTTTTCTTGAAAGACATGTAAGAAGAATTCGAGTTATCGATTCTGGAGTTTACTAATTAAAAATTAATTTGACTTTGGAAATACGAGTTTCATAGCGGTAAGGATGGCAAGCGAAGAAGGACGCCTGAACCGACGCTAACTTTTGCACCGCGAAAATTTGAAATTAAATTCCTTTTCTTTTCTCTTTGTTTTTCTGTCTGAAAAACTGTCAGATCTGCTGCTTCTGTTCTGAAGAAAGATTCACTTCTTTGTTCATTCCTTGCATTGTTGCCTGTCTCAATTCGATTCTTGTGGAAACCAGACTATCAGAAGATCAAGATCAGCGGAATCGCTGTTCTAGCTGCTAGGAGCAATTCGTAGACCTCTCAGGTAAGCAAAAGCGATTTCGATTTCACCTTGCTCGTTTTTTTTGTTTCCGGTTCTATCGCCATCGCGTAAGCCTCCAGGTATGTGCTCATTCGATTATAAGATTACCGACTTCAGGCACCTCGGCATCAACCCTAGCATGAATTGCAACCTAGCGGAGATACCCAGGTATTGTAAGTACTGGACTTCAACAAGTTGGCTTTTTCAGCAGGCATTCATTTTTAAGTGTAAGATAGCTGATTAGGTATATATAGTACTGTGTAATGGTTTCCTGCCGATTTTTAGCATCAGCATGGGATAAGGATGCCGGGCAGTACTCTCGTCATAGTTTATGTCAGACCGCTGCATGTCGCGCATAATAATAAATTCTGACAGATTTTGTGATGAAGTGAAGGAAGTCTTTATCTTTATCATTTTACGGCAGTCAAGCTGAGCTAGTTTAGATGAAGGAGCCATTTTTGTCAAGCTGGTCACTATGCTATGCTGTAATTTCGCAACTACTCTAGTTCGGTCAGATTTTAATTTAAAGCTTATTGCTTGTAACGCCCATTCCAATCCATCACTTGCCGAAATATGTCAAGGAGGACGAGGGCTGACTTGACTGGCAAAAGTGAAGTGAAGGTGAGCAGAGTAATCGTCCTGCTCAAAATTATATAGATTGATTATGCTAAAAACAAACAAGCTGTTAATCGGTGCTTGTTAGCTAATGAGGTATTAGTTTCAAACTAATTGCTTAATTCACGACTGCAGTAAAGTAACTTCGTAAGGAAAATGAGGAAAAGCTTGTTAGCGTGGGTTTGGACCTGCAAGGTGTAAATAGTGGTAAATCAAGGTGAGTACATTGAAAACACGTTGAAATGTTGATATACAATGTTGTTTCCTAAATGACAAAGTGGTCATAAATCTGTCTACTTTATGTCAACTAAAATGTCAGCTCCATTTTACAGGAATTTCAAGTAAAGGATTATGAAGCGTTGCTTTGTTTACCTTTGAGAACGAAATGTGGTGGATCATTCCGTCGTATCCGTATGGCAGATGACTTAGATAGCCTCATAGCGCTGCTTTGAATAAATTAACACTAATCGATAGTCCAATTGTTTAAAACATTCGCCCTCCAGCATTCACTAAATCTGCTCCCTTGCTTGATTGCTAAATTTTCACTTCATTTTCACATGTCATGCAGATGTGAATTTTATCCACTGTGAAAAATTTAATTAATTTTTCTTATTTTTCGTTGAAAACGTCAATACACAAAACCACATGCGAATTGTTGGGGAGTTAGGAAGCCGTGATTTTACAACAATGGAAACTAGCTCAGTTTTTCTTTTCTATTGTCGTCTCGCTCGATTAAGATAGAGAAGAGCGGATGCCACGAAGAGTTTCACTGGCCCTTACCTCACTTCCCTTCAATAATTCCAACTGAAGACTGAATTCGCAATTCGCACTGATAATCCTCAAGATCCAAATAAATGAAGACAGGCTCAGGTGGCTTGAAAGGAAACTTCACGAAGAGCATCACTGTCTAATATAACCCACCCTTTGCTTTAGTTCATCCCCTCCTTGCTCTCTAGCATATCATTCCCATCAACCCACCTTCTTAATACAGATTTTCTCATTAAAATTAGATCTAAAAAGTTAATTGGTCATTTCGTAACCTCAACCCAAAATTACGCAAAGATTAAAATATTAGAGTTGGTAAGGTAAAATTCTCCCGTTCATCCCATGAAAAAATTAAGACATTAAAACTGCATTTTTCATGTTTTTACTTTTTACTACTACTATGTAGATGCACAAAGGTCAAATTACTTAATGCCCTAGCCCTAGGAGATTTCGGTGGAGCGAATAAAAAAATCGCACAAGCACCAAGTTTGTATCACACCGGCGAATTTTCTTAACACTTTCATTTTCTCGAGATAATTTTAATCGCTCGAGGTTAGGCTCATGTAAGAAATGTTGAAATGAAATGCAGAAGTTTTCACTTAAATCTAGGTATATTCCAGATCGCATTTCAGTTTCAAATTTTTACAATTTTAATTTTTGGTCTGTTAAAGTTTCAGATTTTTAGGTTTCTAAATTTTCAGACTTTTTGAACTTTAGAATCTTAAGCTTCCACATTATACGGTTTTAAAATTGTTAAATTTCAAGAATTTTGGAAAAACGGTGAAAAATTGGAGAATGCTTTAAGTTATTTGGTATTTTTGAAAAGGTTCACGGATGGACGGGCGGAGATCTGATACGGAAACATAATAGCTCCTTGGTCGGTGAAGGATTCGATGGATTTGGTGGAAGTGTCGAGCGTGGTGATAAATCAGAGTTATTGTGATACCTGAAAATCTAATAATTCAAATATGTTTCACTTGTCACTTGAGCTCTAACGTATTTGGTCATTCCTATTACCCTATTGCTCATTCTCACACCTGAAACAATGTCAATCTGAATTTGAGTACGAGGAACATGTCGACCACTCCCTGCGAAACTAATTATATGTGCACAGGATATTCAAGATCTCTGTTCATGATTAGGTCCCTTCATTCATGTGAGCCCTATGCAATCAAACTGAAAATCACCTCTAATTTTTCTAGAGCAAGAATCTACCTCTATATGAAAGTGAAGGTAATGCGTTGGAAAATGCTAAAGGCTTTTCCACTATGAAAAAGAGTATTCCTTTGCAAAAAGGGACTTAAATTAAGACAAGGTTAGGTTGAATCAAGTGAGCCATACCTCGTTCTCGATTAATTTTTCTCAGGCCTTAAGCATATTCTAGTTTAATTTAATTTATTGGAATCTACTTTAGTTGTTTTACACCGTGGGGCTCAGGTTTATGTGGTTATCATTCATCAAAGTCGAATTCCGTATTTCTTAATTTTTTATTTGCTTTTGATAAAGAGAGACTTAATTATATTATAGGTGCAAGGTTTCGTGCACATAATTTGCATGAGACTGGCTGCCTTAATTACATCAGTTAATTGGAAATGAAACTGATGAAGATGATAGCCATTGATAATGATTCGTGGTATTGCGATCACACCTGTTTTTCCATGGCATGGCGTCTATTCCTTATTGCCGTCTACCTGCTGCAACAGCAGCTGCGGCAGAGGGAACTGGTAATTGATTGAAGCCTGTTTTTGTTTTTATGCGGTGCTGGTTTAGATGCCGTTCAGTTATTGATTTCGTTAACTGGAACTCGATCATTTGCTGATTGGTCCGGCGTGGCTGTCCGCTGGTTTTTGCAAATTATGAGTAATGCATGCTGTATTTTTTTGCAGAATCCAGATTCCAGAGTAGTCCAGAGTTGCGGTTTTCGGTCTCGTGCTAGTCAGTTTCGAGTCGGAGAGAAGTCAGCTCGTCTGCATTTCGTCGCTCTTGTTCTTTTGGATTCGTGATTCTTCAAATCGATTTTTCCATTTTACACCATGGCACCTGTTGTCCTGGGATACTGGGGTATTCGAGGGGTAAGAATATTGGAAATTGAAATGCTGTCATAAAACTGTCAAGTCAGTGAGATATTTAATTCCAAATTTTAGTTGGCTCAACCGATCCGGCTCATGTTAGAGTATACGGGAACCGAGTGGGAAGATAAAGTATACACTGCTCAGGACGCCTGGCTCAAGGACAAACCGGTTCTTGGACTCGACTTTCCAAATGTAGGTTTCAAATGTAGTAGCTGTAAACCGCAAGATATGTTTCCTGCTTCTCATTTTTTTGACGAAGTGTGGTTTTTGTTGAAATTAAACACTTGTGGCGATTTTTAATGAATTAGCTCCCGTATCTCTTCGATGGGGACGTGAAGCTGACGCAGAGCAGGGCAATCCTTCGTTACATCGCTCGAAAGCATAACTTGGAGGGAGAAACCGACGAGGAAAAGGCTCGGGTAGACTTGGCTGGTGAGGAAATTAGTGATTTCCGGTCTGCCTTCACTGGCTTGTGCTACAACCCTGATTTTGTAAGTATTGTTTGAAAAAGCACTAAAATCTAAAACTCCGAGTCGGAAGAATGCGCTTAAGTTCTTTTAATTTGCGAATTAGGAAAATCTGAAGACGGGTTTTCTTGAAGCTCTGCCCACAAAATTGGAAGCATTTTCAAAGTTTCTGGGTAAAGGAAAATGGCTTGCAGGAGATAAGGTAAAAGTTCAATTAGCATACGGATTTTAGGCATAAATGCTTACAGTCGACTCTTAATTTACTAATTACTAGCTCACGTTTGTGGACTTTCTCCTGTATGAACTCTTGGATCAACTTCTCATTTTTGCAAAACCGGCCTTTTTCGTCTCTTACCCAAATCTGGTTGACTACCATCTGCGCTTTGAGAATATGGAACCGATTGCTGCTTACCGAGCCTCTCCTCGCTTTATCAAGTTTCCACTAAATGGCCCTTCAGCAAAATTCGGTGGAACCGATGAAGTTCCTGCCTAATACTCTCCAATACAAAAAAATGTACTTAAAATGAAGCTAGTATTTCTCCTAAAAGTCAAAGCCTCTTGCAAGCTTCCTTGCTCATGAAAATGTAAAAAGCTATTGAAAATAATTTTGGAAATTAAAATGTTCCCATGGATCTGCTTCTCCACTCTCATTTTCTTCTAATGGCTTCTGGCGCTGTTCTAGCTGACTTTTTCTGTTCTTTAAATTTTGAAACCTTGCTTTAAAAACTCTAGAATTTTTCACGTTCCTTAAAATGGAGGTATAGTTATACCAAGGTCAAATAGGAGGGAAAATCAATAATGGTGAGAGTTATGAAAATTCTTATTGACAGTATTCAGTGATTTTTTATTTATCGCTATCGACCAATTACCACAGCCAACTTTTTTTTTTTGCAGACAAATGAAATCCCGACTATACCACAACATCTCTGCTGGTACCACCGTTGGGCAGTTTGACTTTGAGGAAAATCATTTACTCCTACACCAGGAACACCCGCGTAATGTGCATCGAGATTCTGGATTATGGTATGGATTCTGTAGAAAAAATCTGCTTTTTCTCCAGGGGACCACGTATCACACTTCAGTATTTACTCTTGACCTGAAGACAAGTCCGTCCCGTCTGTCTCCTGTTTTCTCCTTGAGAAATAAAATATTATTCCTGCCGTTGACCATGGCCGCTGTTGTTATTGGATACTGGAACATCCGAGGGGTAGGAATGCTTGCTCTTCACGTTTAATTAAAGAATATTACTGAATTCCTTGAATTTCAGCTGGCTCAACCCATTAGGCTGATGCTGGAGTACACGGGAGCTGACTGGACGGAGAGAATATACAAAGCCGAGATGACTCCGCAAGGGGTTAACAAGGAATCGTGGTTCAAGGTCAAGCCAACTCTTGATCTTGATTTTCCAAACGTAGGTTAATTCCAATTTATTCCGGCAGAAGAATCATTTCACATTTGTGGTAATCCTAATCCATCGTTGATTTGTATTCTTAGCTACCGTATTTCTTCGATGGGAATGTGAAGCTGACACAAAGCAAGGCCATCCGTCGTTACATTGCTCGAAAGACCAATTTGGATGGAGAAACTGAAGCAGAGAAAATTCGAGTGGATTTGGCTGATGAGGAGATTGATGATCTTCGAGCTTCCTTCACCAATATGTGCTACAATCCGGATTTCGTAAGCTACAATAATTTCTTATTCTTTGATACAAATACCGTTTTGCAGTATTTGTTTCATGTGACTTATCTTTCTGTTGCAGGAAAATCTGAAGATTGATTTTCTCGAGGCACTGCCAAAGAAATTGGAACAATTCTCAAAATTCCTCGGAAAACATAAATGGCTTGCAGGGCACAAGGTTAAAATCTTGAAAAAAAAATCAGTAGCACAACGTCTGAAAAAAATTTCTCGAACAGATTACGCACGTGGATTTCGTATTCTATGAAACCTTGGACCAGATCCTCACTTTGGCTCCGCTGGACGCTCTTGTCCCTTTTCCGAATCTGGCTGACTACCATCAACGCTTTGAGAAGCTGGAGCCGATCGCTGCTTATCGGGCCTCTCCTCGCTTTATCAAGTTTCCATTGAACAACCCACAGGCAATGTTTGGTGGGGATCCTTCCGGCATTTCCGACTAAAACCACAATAGTCCTAATCCTAATACACCGGAAGATCCCTCCTGAAGTAATTTCCGGAATCTCAAAAGTTATCATAAGCTACCTAAAAGCAAAAGCGGAAAAGGAAAAGTTCATATTCCGGAAATTAAACTTTCCACTTGTCCTAATTGCTTGCAGGTGCGATTTTATTTTCCAGCAAGACTTCTCCAGCTTTTTAATCTCTGAAAGCTTGTAGTTATAAAAAGGATGCAGTTTATTTTGCACATGAGATCTCTGTTGATCTTAGAGATCTTGCGTGTAGTATACCTTCAGAGTCTGCTGCTGCTGGCCTGGGAAGAAGAACGGAACCGAACGGAATGTCAAAATCTTAACCCTTTCTTCTTGGAAGAGATCCCTGACTCCTGAGCAAGAGCAAGTAAAAAAGTGGCATTGAAGAAGAGCTATTCAAATATTCTATTGCGCCGAGTCAAATGGAATCGGGTGGGTCCGTATTTTTTCTTGGAGAGAATTAGTGAGCTGCAATGGCCACTGGACACGAAGATCCAGTTAATTAAGACTGACTGCTTTTTACTATTGGAGCATGTCAATTTCGTCGTCATCGTCCTCCAAGATGCTAGCGATTCGCGTCATTCTGCTGGACGAGAGTATCACAATCATCCAGGCGCAGGTGAGATTAATTGCTATAATTTGGATCTGGAGTAATTGGGAATTTTAGGGTTAAGAACATATTTGATTAAGCTTGACATTCATGTAGTTCTAATTTTAAAATTAACATCCGGTACTTTTTGTTCTTATTTTTACAGAGGCAAGCCCTGGGCCAGATTGTGTTCAATGAAATTATTAAGCAGCTGAATATACTGGAGAGCGATTACTTCGGACTGGAGTATGGCGATAGCTCAAATGACACCACCTACTGGCTGGACTTGGATAAGAAGCTCTCTCGCCAAGTTGGATTCAACCTAAATGACCCTGTGCTAAAGTTCTGTAGTCAAATTCTATACACCGGATCCCAGTCTCCTTGAGGAGGAGTTCACTCGCTACCTTTTCAGCCTTCAAATCAAGCAGGATCTGATTAATGGTGATCTAGTCTGTAATGACAACACGGCAGCTTTGCTCATAAGTTATCTCATCCAGGGTAAGTGAGAATCACAATATTTGACTACCACAAGTGGTGAACCACATGTTGAGATAAGAAAGGGCAGGGTTTGATATGAATGCTAATATTTACATACTTTTAATTTTGTTTTTATTGGTTGTCAATAGCTGAGTGCGGAGACTGGAATGAAGATGACTACCCGGATCCTAGTTATTTGAAAGCCTACAAATTCGTTGCGAATCAAGATAGCGAAATGGAAGAGAGAATTCGGGACAATCATAAGAAGCATATAGGACAGAGTCCTTCAGATGCGGATCTCCATTTACTGGAAACAGCCCGAAGGACTGAGTTCTATGGTCTTAAATTCCAGCATGTAAAAGTAAGGGAGCAGTGCTCTATTGTTAGAATGGCAGGGGTTGGTTCTTAATTGTGATGCTCTTTTTTGTTAATCAGGATGAGAGCGGACTTTTGCCTAATCTGAGAATCACTGCTTCCAGCAATGGTATTCTCGTCTACCAAAATAACATTAAGCTCAGTCACTACAGCTGGAGTAAGATACGGAAAATGTCATTCAAGCGAAAAAAGTTCCTAATCAAACTCTACAAGGATAATTTTGTAAGTTCGTTTTCAACGTATGGAATTCCGTTCGGTAAATAATTACGCTGATAATTCTTATTTTAACAGCTTGGTCCTGAGAGCAGCAGCCAATCGAGTGAGAGCATTATCGAGTACATTTTTCCAAATCGAAATGCCTGTAAATCCTTTTGGAAGAAATGCATTGAGATTTATAGCTTTTTCAAATTAAATATTAATGAGGATAAGGTGAAAAGTCGTAGCAAAAGCCTGCTGAGTGCTAGAGGAAGCTCTTTTCGCTACACTGGAAGAACACAAAAGGAAATGATTAGCTTCCTCCGTGATAACTTTATGAAGCGGAGCAATGGGACTGTGAAACGG
This sequence comes from Brachystomella parvula, assembly GCA_019776545.1. Lineage (NCBI taxonomy): Eukaryota > Metazoa > Arthropoda > Collembola > Poduromorpha > Brachystomellidae > Brachystomella > Brachystomella parvula. Next base: position 17,255 of record JABASM010000446.1, read on the forward strand.
ACTGAAATGGATAAGGCCTTTGGAAGGTATGCAATTTTCAACAAGCAAAGATCACTAAACATTTTACATTAATTTTTAACTATCTCTTTCATAGGTCGTCTTCGATGAGATCGGCCACAGTCTCACATCACCACTTTGAAGACAACAACTCTGTGGCCACAGCGCACCATTCCCATTCCAATGTTTCCACAAGTTACTCCTCACCTGGGAACATACAGAAGGGCTCAATGAGTCGGGCTGACTCCGACTCTGCTGAAGATGAAGAGGAGGACGAGACACTGAGTCCGACTGGGACACTTTCACCTGCTCAGCTCTCACCCGACCATCACCACCACACCTCAAATAGCAACAGCGGGAATCACGTACCAGGTCAGCTCATACTCTCACAGTCAATCAAAGAATTCCCAGTCACGAAATGGAAAGTGACGCGTGGAAATAGTTCCAGTAGTAAGAGCTCTAGGAGAAAGTCTACCCCAAACTCATCAACAGATGAGGATGAGGAGCTGAAAGCAAAGGAATTCCGTAATGAGTCTTCAACTAGTTACTTAGGTAGTTACGATCTCCTGGATAAGAGTAGTGCATCAATTGATACGATTCCATACTTACTCCGCCGGAGAATTAACCTTGAGTCCAATGAAGGGGGGCACGAGAGTATTTTCAAATGTAAATCATATGACGGGAGGAGGCTGAGTAAGAAATCCGTGAAGAGGTTTCGCTCAGTTCAGAACTGTAACTATTGGTGGTCGTATAGGGATGATACCGTTGATGAAAAAATGTACGAGAGGGCAGGGGGACTTGGTGCTTGTGATGTTGACGGTGGGGCGGAGGAGGATAACGACGGCATGATCAGTTCCGAGGAGGAGCGAGAGTACGAAGGCCTAGGTCTCCTCCCCCCTCCAGCCATCCCACCGAGCGCAGATGGGATTCATAGAAAAATGAGTAGTGAGATAGGAGGGGTGGTCTTTGAGAGGGGAGGTCCATATAGGATGGAAGATAGGCGGAGTTCAAGTGAGCAGGATGATAGGAGCGAAGGTGATCCGAGTGAAAGTAAAAGCAGGGACGAGCTAGAGTCTGATCAGGAGGAGCCAATTGCCCAGTCTGGGAAGGCTGTAGGTAGTGATAATGAGGAAGGGACTGACGAAGAAGGGGAGGATACGGATGTCTTGCCTGAAGATTCTCCTCAGATCCCTCTTGCCCAAGACATTGAAGACTTTGTTGTTCCGCCACCGGACTCTTACGCTGAAAATGAAGAAGTAGGGCTGGAGAGTGACCCGGACGGCGAAATTTATGAAGCTCATGGCGAAATTGAAGAAGAGTTTGAGGAAAACGATGATGAAGAGGCTGGAGCTCAGCAGGACGATGGAAACCCGACGCCGAGTTTCACGGAGGATGCTCCAATTGAGTCAAAACCCGAAGACGACGTCCCTGATGGAGCCGATCACCACGAAGCCAAAGGAAATTCCCCTGACCCTCCATACTCTTCCCCGCCGCCAGTAGATGATGAAATAGCGGAGGCAGTTTCAGACGACGATGGCGGAAGTGAGCATTCCCCCTCACCACCCCCTCTTCCACTTCACTCCTATGCCAATCATCACCAGTCGAAACACGACACGATTGTTGAAGAAGCAGAAGAAGATACAGTTGATGCTCCACCAGTCGTACCATTCAAGTTGAGCTCGAATTTTGCTGGGCTGAGCATGATCCTCAATACGCCACTACCTGCTCCACCCCTCCACTTTCGAAATGTTCAAGCCCAACTGCCAATCATAGAAGAGGAGTCATCTTCTCAACAGCCTCCAATCCCCTCAAATCGGAAATCATCGACAGCGAGTCTGGACAATTTACCACTTCCTCCAACCCCACCCTATTACGAGGTCGACAATACCTTTGAGTGCGACACGCCCAAATATCCACCACCCCCAGAGGCATCGGGTTTAAGAAAATTCAGTTTTGGTTCCATTGAGAAAAGAGCGGGGTTTTTGCAAAGGGTTTACAGTATGGACGAAGGGGCTGGAGAGAAGGAGGATGAAAAACCTGATAAAATTGGGAGGAGTCGAAGTGGGAGTGACAGCGTGGATGAAGCTGAGGGGCCTAGGGTTCATTTCCATCCCGAGGCTACATCTGATCAGGCTGGAAGTAGCAAGTCTGAGATCAGTTCAATTCCAGAAATAACTGAGGATGATGAGACGATTGCTACAGAAGTTAAAGTTGCTGTGATTCAGTATCCATCGATCGAAATTGAGTCACCACCGCCTAATCTCCCTACTCGTCACTCCAGTGCTGAGGATAATTCATCTTGGAATTCTGAACCAAACTCCTCACCTCCAGAGCAAATCCACTTCATTCCAAATCTCCGGCCGATGACCCTCTCCAGAATCTCAGAGCAGACGACGTCAGAGACCTCGGACTCATCCACAGAGTTCATTAATCAGATTGAGTCGAATCTTATGCATAACAAATTCAAGCACATTGATAGCAGTGAGGTGAGTTCGAATAACAAGGTTGCACCCCTTGTCACCCTTACCAGTGAGCTCTGCGACTCTTCAGCCACCCTCAATGACATGGAGGAAATTCAAGAGGAAGAGGAGGAAGCGAGCGCAAGTACTAGTAGTGGGGTAGTTAAATCAGTTCTAAATTTAAATGTCGTCGGAGGGAAGATCGTCTTCTAGATTTTAGCTGCATATATTTTTCAAGGCTCCTGACGCAGACTCTTCAGCCACCCTCAATGACATGGAGGAAATTCAAGAGGAAGAAGAGGAAGCGAGCGCTAGTACTAGTAGTGGGGTAGTTAAATCAGTTCTAAATTTAAATGTCGTCGGAGGGAAGATCGTCTTCTAGATTTTAGCTGCATATATTTTTCAAGGCTCCTGACGCTAGGCTCCTGATGCTGAAAGTAAAGTGACAATCTTTTCTATAGGTTTTGATAACGAAGGATTTCTAGATTTTGGGCTGTGTAGTTTTGGAAGGGAGTTTGGAGTCGAGGTTGAGCCCACCGTCTTCACAAGTACCAAAAATGAAGGGACTGTTTTTCTTGGAAGGAACTTCGAATTTAGCAATAATGACAATTAGGGTAGTTTTAGTTAGTTAATTCTAATTAAGACTCAATCAATATTTCTTGTCTCTCTCTTTTTATTCCTCTGTTTCCACAGTTAACTACTATGTGACCGCTGGTACGTCTACCCCCCTCTGGCGCACGCACAGGCACGATAACAGTCATTATAGGAATTATTACATTTAGCTAATAACGCTCCTCCGCCAACTTACGCTCCTAGAAAAAGGTAACTCTCAAATACTCAGAAAAAGGTGCCAAGAGAAACTGTGCTGAAAATGAGCCCTTGANACCCCCCTCTGGCGCACGCACAGGCACGATAACAGTCATTATAGGAATTATTACATTTAGCTAATAACGCTCCTCCGCCAACTTACGCTCCTAGAAAAAGGTAACTCTCAAATACTCAGAAAAAGGTGCCAAGAGAAACTGTGCTGAAAATGAGCCCTTGAAATTAAAATTGTCTTCATTATTTCTCGCTGCTAAAATGTTCACCTATTTTTGAGTTATCTAAAAATGGAAATACGATTCGGGCTTTGGTAAGCGTTTTTTTCTGAATATTTCAATCCTCATCGTTTTGGTTGCTTTCCCTTCGCCCGCTATGCCGATGGTCAGCATGAGCAGTGTTTTTTTTTTGAAGCTGAGATTTTGATCAAAATCAATTTCTGGTGTATTCTGGATCAATCACAGATTTTGAAATTTTTTCATTATTTTTAGCCCCTGTGTACGGTTAGCTAGAGGCATGTTGTATACCTTCTGTTGTTGTAAGCCTTTTGAGTTGGACTGATCAATTGGTTTCAGTTATTTTTTATAGCCCTTGATTTTCCCCTGAAATTTTTTTATTCAATCAATTAACTTTTTTTGTCTTTTTTCAGATCCCGATTGGTTTTTCTACGTACTTCGTGAGCTTCTTAATACCCAACGGAATATAACGAATCAGTTGAGCAGTCTCGGTGATCCAAGTATCCTTAGCCTAAGCATGCAACTCCTCAAGCTCCTCGAAAATAACTTGGAGTCAATTCCACGACAAGTCTGGGAAGTGACCAATGGAATTAATTTAGTTAGGCTCCTCCTCAAATATTTTGAGACAAATGCCGGATCTTTTCTCTCTTCCATCTGCCACCTGAGCACTTTAGACTCCTGTGCAGAGTCGAATTATGTCAAGCTAAGCCTACTCTACTATTTCGTGTACCTCCATGGAGAGTTTTGTAGAATTACACTTAGTTTCGCTAGCTCTTTACCTAATTATGCTAATTTAGTTTCCTTAATCAATCAACTTCTCAAGGCTCTTGAGCCGATTTCACTCAAATGTAACAACCTTACGCCCATACTAGAAAATAAGCTCAAAATAATGGAAGTTAGGAACGAGATGAATGGATTAGGGGAAGAAGCGAAATTGGGAGACTTGATTCGATTCGGGATTCTCATGAAGTTCAATTCGAAAATGGGGTTGGAGAATCGTACATTTATCCTTGTAAGTTCCAAATTTTAATCTTTCAATTGTTCACAATTTTTAATTGTTGTTCTTTTTTGTAGACTAAAAATTACTTGCTCTATGGAAGCCGCGTCTCATCTGCTGTTGGGTTCCGACTACACGGTATACTTCCGGTTGTGACCCTCAAATTAGAACCCAGCAACGAGAATGAACTGCCAAATTCTTTCAGTATTAACACAGGAGGCAAAATTCTACTCGTTTCTGCCTTTAGTGAAAGGGTGAGGTGCATTTAATAATAAAAAAACTCTGATGGATAGTCCAATATCATTTTTTTATTTTTTTATTTACAGTCAAAGGAATTTTGGATACGTGACTTGGACTTTGCAATTAGAAGAGCTGAGCCGATCTTGTCCTCCCAAACAGGAAATAGTACCATAGGGTCCATTCCCAGCAACTTAAACGAGGTTGAAGCTAAACCTCTCACGACCTACAGACTCAACAATATGCTCCATGTTTGCTGGCACCGGAATCTCTCTATCTCATTCAAGCAGATTTGCCATGTCACAAAAGTAAGAAATTGATGTTTCCTATTTTCCACCTAGGCTTCTTTTGATTATTTTTTAATTGATTTTGCTTCCATTGTTTTAGTACACGATTTCGGGTTATCTTTTACGAAAATTTAAAAACTCAGCTGGCTGGCAAAAACTTTTTGTTACGTTCAATCATGTCTGCTTATTTTTTTACAAGTCCCATGAGGTAGGTTTTGGGTTCAATTAATTTATGCCTGGAAATTTTTTCTCTTGGCATTCAAAGCCGGAAATAATTGCTCCCTTTTTTTATTTACAGGAAAAAACGCCATTGGCTACGCTTCCACTCCTCGGTTACAAAATTGACACCCCAAGTCCAGATGACAACATTAACAAAGACTTTGTTTTTAAAATTACATTTAAAAATCATATTTACTACTTTCGTACTGAATCCCCGTTCACATTTAAGCGATGGATGTATGTCCTCTCTCAAGCTACAAACTGCATCTAACCTCAGCACAGTCTCTCTCAATATTTCGCACATTTCGCACCAGGCTTTATTTTAATTAAGTTTTAAAACGTTTTTAACGAAGGGACTGATTTTTAGTTGTAAATAAAGATTTTTTATTTTCTAATAGACCAGGGAAGTGAAAATGCCTAAAGATGAATTTTGAGAAATGAGCATTC
>JABASM010000447.1:0-22948 GCA_019776545.1 Brachystomella parvula
TTTATAAAGATATATTAATAGAACAAAAAATTGACTTTTTTGTTAAGAGAGTTTAATTTGTACCCCTTTCTTCATAATATTCTTACCTTTGTTACCATTATTTTTTTCTGATTAACTGGATTAGTAAGTGTTTTTGGTAATGTTTTGCTTTGTACCGAATTGAATGAACAGAGAAAAATCCTCTAGTTCTTATTAGTTGATTCTGGAGAGTATTACTACTATATTGTACTTCTGGATGTTAGTTAATAAAAATACCCCTGGGAAGCTGAGAAAAGTGAGTTAAAAGTCCTGTGTTTATTCGAGTTATCATTAGATGACTCGTAATTTATCAAAATTCAGTATATCAAGCTTCAGCTCATCTTAACGAGTTATGTTCAAAATTTTTCCGAAAATTGGGTAAAAAATTCTTTTGACTTTGTACATTGCTCTCCTGTTGGTTTCCTTTTCTACTTGAAATCTAAGGATATACAATTTCTATAAATCTAAAAAAACTGACTACAGCCTTTTTTAACTATGAAAGTAATTATATCACTCTATAGCAGAATCCCCGCAAACATTTTCTTAATTTTTAATTTTATTATTCTAATTTTATTATTCTACAAACTAGAGGGTGAAAAAAGCGCAGTTTCTTAACCTCTCTTATCTACTCATTCTAATCTAGTAAGTGAGTAGTAACAGATGGCCCTTACTCCGAAAATTCAACTATCTACTATTGGTAGGAAAATTGCTTCGGAATTTTTTTAGTAACTGCGAAACGTCATATAAAAATAGTTAGGTGTATCGACAATTACCCTATTTCTGAATTTTAAGTAAATGTAATCTATGGAAACAAATGGAAGTCTAAACAATTTAGCATAGTGGTCTAAAAATAATAATACTAACATGGTGGTGGTGGCTAAGAGTAAAACTTTGAGATTAAGTGATTATCATTCTCTCTTTTAATCATTGCTCACAACAGTGTAAATGACTAGTTATGGTTAAAAAACATAATAAATAAATAAAAAGTAATCAACACAAAATTCTATTCCAGTAATAGGGCTGCTTTACAGTGGCTGACATTTATTCACCGTACTGCTCTGGAAATAATTCAAGTTTATGAATAACGAAACACTGACCTCTATATGAGGAACAAGGCCCTTTTGTGTGCCTCAAAATTCTAAATTTGGAAGTCTGGGTCAGATTCTGGATTATCGCTGTCATCGTCGTCACTGACTGCATACCGCTTCTTCTTCTTATGCTTTGACTTTTTATGCTTATGGTGGTGGTGATGGTGCTCTTTCTCTTTTACCTTCATATGCTTCTTACCATCCGGACTCCCGCCTCCAGGGAATTTAAGCGGCACGATTGTCAATTTAGGTACTCGAACCATGGGTTCCACCTATTAAATCAAAGAAATTGACTTATTTTGGATGGTCAAACAGTAATTTATAGATGTATTTTACCTTTGCTACTGGAGTGCCAGAGGACTGTGCAGGCGTGGATGCAACGGCATAATTTGAGGAATTTCCCTGACCGTGCAAATGGCTTGAATTTGGGCGACCCGACCCTTCTCTGGCAGATGTAGACGGGATATCCGTACTGTTTCCCCTACCACGAGCCTCCGGTGGAGCGTTCCTAGCACTCGGGTAAGTAAACAAATTCTGGTCAATTTTGATCTTAACTTGCTTCACTTCTCCATCTTCCTCTCCATCCTCCGGGTCAATGCGCAGCATCAGTTGCTTAAACTGAAGAAAAATATTGTAGCATTGTTGTTAAAGTTTACCAACTCATTCGAGCGATTTAAAACATACGTGCAGGTACTGTTCAACCATGGATCGCCGACTCTCTTCAGTATCACCACATGGAGGCCTCTTCATATTTGCAATCGTGCACTTCGGATTAAATTCTGGAACATTCTTCCTAGAGACTGGACGCTCAAAAGCCTTTGTAGCATCAGAAGGAGAGTATCCGCTGATCCGACTAAAATGATAAATGAAGCTGGTCAGCTTAACCATCTCTACCTGAACAAGTCTAATGCGAACTACTCAGTACGAACTAATTCCCTTCTAAAGAGAGAATGATATAGGAATAAAAACTTGCACTTACGCTTCCGTGAGTCCATACATGTCTTTCAATTGTTGCTTAAGCATGAGGAGAAGTAAACACCCCTGCGATCCACTGATAAATTCTTCCAAAGATTTTGTATTGACTGGTAACCTACTGAGAAGAGATTCAACACTCTCATCCTCTTCATCTTCCATAATATCAGTAGCTGGCGGTTTAACTGGGGCCACAACACTTCCGTCCATTAACACAGCTTGATTTTGGTATTCTTGCGGATAGTTTCCGCCGTATCCATCTAACAAACCAGTCTCTGGATTTAATTTCAATTCCTGCTGTGGGGGAGCTTGTGGAGGATGCAGCGGTGTCAAGCACTAGACAAAAAAGAGGCAAATTAATTTAAGGAAAACAAATAAGAATATTATTCTAGTCTTACTTCTTTGAAGGCTTGAAGCAAATTTGAGCCTGTAACAGAGATTACAATATCAATATGATGGATGATGAAGAGGGGCTCGTCGACGACTTGGTACGGGAAGTAGGCCAAATTATCAGCGTAGTACAGCAAATCACCCAGACGGGTTTTCTGAAAAAATATAAAAAATACTTTTAAGAAGTTCACTGAAGAAAGCCATGTGAAATCCTTACGGTTTGCTCATCAAACTGTTTGAGAAGTGAGAGTGCTATTGCTCGGCGCTGAGGTTTTGTTGTGCGGAGGAGCGAATAGAGGAAACCATTGAGGGCTGAAGGTGCTTCTTTGGGTCTCACGCGGTATCCACGAACTATTGGAACGTATTGCCCTCCTGCGATCGAATTTTCTCTGGCATCTCCGGCTTGGGGGCCGGATGTCATACCTGGCCCTTCATATCCATGCAGTATTCGCTGAAGTTGAAGTGAGAGCCGGATTCCATTGAGCACCTGGCTTTGAAGAAACTGCGGATGCTTCTTTTCCATCTCCTGAAGCTGCTTATCCGCTGTGGCTCCTACGCCTTGCTCATCGTCAGTACTCATGCAAATCAAGTAAGGCACAATCTAGAGAAATTAAGAAATTCTTCAACTAAGGCGAGCTTGAATTTATCAAGAATTAATAATATTAACCTGGATGGGGTGGACGAGCCCTTGCTGAAGGACAAGCTGAACAACACGAACTGCTGCTAATCTTACTTGCAACTCAGAATGCAGGAATGCCTCCAGAATTTGTCTGAGATAAATCTGGACTATTGTGGATGCCATTCCAGAAGTGACATCTCCCATTTCCTTGATATCATGGGTCTTGGCACTCTTTGTCCACTCTTGATCCTGCTTAATCATTCGAAGCTCCTCCTCAACCAAGTAGAGCTGGATATTCATCAGAGCTTGTACCCTGAGCTGAATGTCTGAAGAGGAGACGAGAAGTTGTTGGTAAATACCCTTCAGCTCATTTCCAAGCATGAAGTCGTAGTGCCGAATGCACAGGTTTCCAATAGCTTGGAGGCTGAATATTTGTATACTGGGGTGCCCAAGGAGATAAAGCAAATCATGAAAGACAGATTCAACAACCAATGGCCCAAATTCACTATAAACTTCCGGTTTTGTGAAGTCGAAGTGACGAAGAAATATTCCTATAGTGTACACAGCTCGGCGAAGAATCGGCCTCAACTTCTCCAGCTGAGGATCCACGGGATTTTTCTTCATCAAGCTTACTTGATTTGTCAGAACACCTTTGAACATATTAGAAATTCGTCAGAAAAATTAAAACTTGGTTTATGAAGCTTACTTTGGTAACGACGAAAGACGTCTCGGACTAATTTATAATTCTTCGTCAGCTTGTTTATTACGGCACCCAAACAAGCGAGACAAGCATCGATGACGGTTTTATCCGTACGAAACAAGAGTTTAACACAGTCTTCCTCCAATTGTGACAAGAATGACTCGGATGGATTTACCAAGAGTGGAACTACAAGTTCCAAAATATTGGCAATATTTGCGACAGCCGCCACTTCCGTGGGATTCTAGAAAGTATAGAATTTGGAATTTAGCAATGTGCGAAATTATTAATTGGGTTCAAAATTCTAGTATATTACCTGGCACTTCATGCTCAGATATGCTTCGAGAGTGATAGCATGGTTCACCAGGAGTTGTGGACGTATTTTCGCAAACAGGTAAAGCGTCGCTACGCAGGCAATAAATCGCTGCGTCTGAGTCTGATCCATTGTGCTACTCTCTTCAATACGTAGGACATGTTCGACAAGGCAGTTAACGATTTGTCTAGAAGCTGTGACTACAGTTTTCGGAGGTTCCAGGTTTACGGCCTTCTCACGGAGGTCATCCCTGTCATCTTTGGGTTTGAATAACTGAGCAAAAGTTCACCTTATGTTAATTAATTTTCGAGGAATACGGACATGCAAACAAGTAAAAAAAAACTTACACTGAGAAGAAGCTGCTCAAAGAAGTCCAAGGCAAATTTTTCGCAAGAAGCTACGACGTCAGTGATGTTGGAGACTTTTTGCAGTAAAGCTGAAGTGTCTAACGGCTCTTCCCTCACCGGCGTGAACCACATATTTTGAAAAACTTCCATTACTAACTTCCGTATTCCGTCCTCATCGTTCACTCGGCGAATCATTTTTACACAGATCTCAGGAATTTTTGAAAAACTAGGACACTCAACACAAATATCACGCAAGATTTTTATCACACGTTTTCGAACGCTTACTCCAGTGTCCTGAAAAGTCAGAAATAAATATGTGCCTTGAGGAATTACAAATTATAATAATTTGGTTCTCACCAGAATTCGAAGGGAGAGGATTTCATAATACTTTTCAATGAGATCGTGACATGAAAGAACATATTTCCCCACTAAATCCACAGCAGCTTCACGCACTGCCGTCGACTGGTCCAGGAAAGAATTTTGTACCCACATTTGCATATCCGGACGTGCAAGGACATTTGCGTCAGCTTCTACAACCATTGTAAGACAACGAAGGGATTTTGTCCGAATGGCTACCGTTTGCTCCGAAGATACGCTTAATATCTAAGCAATAAAAAGTTTAAATACAAATGCTAATTGCTTCCCGGTTAGTAGATTCTTGAAGCTTACTCGGGTGAGGAAGAAATCAAAGCTAGCTGAAAACGGGCGTTTGGAGGCCAAATACCGAGCGATGAGCTCGGCACTTGCATAGTCAACATAGCTCTGCACAATTTGCGTTTTCCGAGTAGCGAGTGGATCACCAAATGGACGAATTTTGGTTAGAAGAAAATTTTTCCTCTTCTCCGTCATCTCCAAAATTTTTGTGTTGACCTCATCTTCTGCATCAACCATTCCAGTGTCTGACTCTTCACTCTCCTCAGAACTTTCACCTACAGAAAAAAGTATGGTCAAAAAATGGTTTCGAAATTCCTAAATCGAGACTGCTAAAAGCTTACTTGTTCGCCTTTTTTTCTTGGAATGCTTTGTTGCTTTCTTTTTCGGCGAGAGGGTTGCACTGCAACTCGCTTTTGTTATATCACTTTGTGCATTCTTCCACCATGAAGAAATTAAGAAATGACGGGAGTGGAGGAGCGCTGGGTCCTCTTGTCCATGAATAGCAAGGTAATCCAGCAGAACTCGTTGCAGAAATTCAGTTTTTTCCTCCTCAGCCATCGATGGATCCAGGAGGATACTCCTAGAATTGTAAGTAAACGAATCTTGTCAACAGTGCAAAATAAAATGCTAAATTATTTTGGAGAACAGCGTACCGATTTGTTTGTAATGGAATAGTCTTCTTCTTCTTCCCTAATATCAGCGATTAGCCGATCAATGGTATCCATTTTCACTCGTGCTGAAACAGCGTCCTTCCGTAACCGGGCTGCAGCTACGCCTAGATACTCCAGCGAAGAAACTCTCATGGACACATCTAGAGATTTGTTTCCCAGATTTTTGACTAAGATCGTTCCAAGTAGAGATAAGAGAAGCTCAGCAGCTGGCCATTCCGGTTTGTTCACAGTTGAAAGTAAATCCTGGATGAAGTTCTCAAAGAGAACACGGTAGTCACAGTCCTCTGACTTACTCCCGCACTTACTGAGGAAGACGGTGAGAAAAATCCCAGCGGTTCGAAGGGCGTTATCAAATTTTGAGCATATGATTGCATCACGCTCCGCCTAAAAAGAAAGAAAACTCTCTTTATTTCATTCATTCACAATTATTGATTTACGGATTTATTGAAGCTTACATTTGACTGCTTTCCTGATGACTCATTCTCGGAATTACGACCCTTGCCCTTCGTCCCAAGTTTATCCGGTAAAAAACTTACACACTGAATTAATTGAAGCACCAAGGCAGTGAGCATCTGAACGCATTCTTCTGAGCCTGACGAAAGTTTAAAGGTTCGAAGACTTCTTTTACTACTCGGGAGTCGAGCTATGGAGGCCAGTATATCATCCAGCAGAAGTCGCCGATGCTTTTCATAGCGGGCGAAAATCTGTAATGTGTTCGAGACAAAGTCACATAAGCTATGACTAATCACCAGCTTCTTACTAGCTTACCCCTGTTACGAGTTTCAAAGAAGCCAATTGTAACTCTGGAACATTTTCGACAAAGAAAGGAGAGACACCTAGGGTGGAGAGATGAAGGACGGTGGTATCTGTTAATACTTGCACGTTCACAAGCTCAGCCAAAAGAGTAACAAGTTCATGAATCTTGTTGTAGAAAGAAATCATGTTCTTTTCTCGTACTTCTCGGGCATGAGCCCTTTTTCGCTTTCCAGACGAAAAGGCATCTGGAAATCCATAAATGAGTTTTGTGATTAATGATTGGCGGCTTCGCGCTAATGCAAATAGAGACATGTGGTAATTCGACTCACCTTTTCCCCTTTTATCAATCCTATACACCGGGTCAAATGTTGGAAAAACAGTATTTTGTAGCTGGAACTTTGTGAATTGGACTGTTCGATCAATCAGATCTTCAATGTAGGCTTTCTTAGGCATGTTCTGACTCGTGAGTATGTGGAGGGCTGTAAGAGAGGCGGTCACGCCACGCTGAATGCTCTCAATGGTCAGTTCCATCCATAAACGACCCTCCTCTTCTGTCTCGTCTGAATCAGCTAGTGGGGTGACCTTACAACCTTCTCGAATATTCAATTCCAAGAGTTTAAGAAGTTCTACAATTTTGTCTCCAGGAATTGCTTCCATAGCACCCATGGCTTTGAGTTTAGCTGCCTCAGAACAGAGATCGGAGAGCTGATGCTTTGGAATGAGAACTTCAGGAGGCACATTCCCATCTTCATCGTAATCCGATTCACGTTCAAGTTCCGGATCACTGTTTTCCAGGACTGATCCCATGGTTTTTAGAAATCTGTGGTAAGTAGTCCCTTCTGAACTGTTAGTACCGCTGCCGCTTCCCTTTCTAAAAGTGGTACTGCTCAGCTTCTCCAAGACTGGAACTAGCATTCTCTCAACCCTACGAATCTTGGCTTTTGGTATTTCCTCTGAATCTTGATCTGCTTGGTCTTCAGAAGAGCGCCGTCTCGTATCTTCTTGGTCAAACGCTATCGAAGCGTTCCGTCGTCTTGCATCCTTGGTATCGGTGAGGGTCGGGTTGACTTTGGTTACGGAATCTGAGGATCAAAAAAATAATTTTGATTATAAATTGACAGAAACATAAATTGTTCAATTCAACACGCCTTTTCCGGGTGAGAAAACCCAGAAAAATTGAAAGACTGCTTTGAATTTTGACAGCGTTTACCCAACCATAGCCTCAACGAAGTGGAAGCCTGCCATTTTGTACCTCTGACTCTAAATAGATGCAGGAAATCAGCCAGCATCCTGGATATTCTGGGTTGAATATACGATACTTGAAGACCATAGACGTTGGTAATTAAGTTAACTCGGCCAAAAGTCAAGACTTCGGTGAGAACGATAGATACAGTAAAAAACTTGGGCATTTTCGCTGCTGCTAAACTGCTTTGTGTACTGTTGATCCTCTATCACTATCTCCATTCCAAATAAACCCTGAAAAACTGGTACCATGCTGAAACTAACCAATTTTCGAATAAACAATTTTTCTCACTTTCCCCACTTCTGCGCCTTAGTTCTTTTCAATTAAAAGGCGAAAAATTCATCGCTTCAACAAATTGGTGTTCTCAGCAGGTCTACAGCATATAATATTTGATTGCTGATTCGACAATAATTTACTTCGCCAACAACTGAGAATCCAACGCAACATGAACGAGTAATGAAAAATGAATGGCTTACTTGTCTGCCCCTTTTCATCAGCTGCTCTTCGGGTTGACTGGTTGGGCTGAATCTTATTGACAACCACCTTCACCTCTTGCATATCTATGCGTGGAAGTTGCAACTTCAAATTAGACGAATTCTGAATAATAGCACTTGAACGGATACTTGACTGTGCTGGATCGAGCTGGCTGGACGCTGAAGGAGCAGTGAATGTAGAATGCACTGAGGGGGGAGGCACAGGCACCGCGTTCGTTTTTGGTAATTGAGAGTAAACATCATCGTTATTCAGAGGGACTTGCTGCGGTTCCACCTGATATTGCTGATTGGGATGCTGTACACTCAATCCTACGCTCTTCGCCGATGAAGAATTAACCGGGAATACAGCATTCGCACCATGGGCCTGATTTAATTCACCACCGCTGCCGCTGTTATTGAACACACTTTGGAGCAGAACGGGGGGCCGAAGAGGAGATGAGTTTCCTGTCACTACCACGGTTTTGTTCACCTGAACACCATGGTGATATGCACCAGCCACACTGTTCACTCCATAGTTTTGAGGTTTAGTTAGATCAGCGTGCACTTCATTCCAGTCTACCGTTTGCAGTTTACTTTGTGACGAATGTGCGGTTTGAGATGGAATTTGCTGAAATTCTTGGTTCTGGTTCTGAGGAAAATTAACACGAGGTCGTGAGGGTTGCTGGAGATTCGCATGAGGTTCGAGTATTGGATTTTGGATTCTTTCCTCCCCTTGTCCTTGAGCAGTTTTTAAATTAGGTAGTTCACTGTTAACTTGATGTGGGATAGCTCCTTGTTGAGAAAAGTGGAGGTGGTGTTGATGATGCTTCCCGAGGTGATTACCGCTAATGTCATTGTTCACTAGACTATGGGTCTGAGAATTTGCATTTAATTCCATCGGAGGTACATGTACAGGCTGCGCTATCCCACTTGGAAGCTGTTGCTGTCGATTACTTAACTGCTGGTGGTGTTGATTTGTGACCTGTGCTAGTCCTAATGCTCCGACATTATTCATATTCATGTTTAAGGTCGGGTACAGCTGCTGCGGTGAAGTATGCTGTTGATTCAGTTCAGGATGGATTTGATTGGAAACTTGCTGCTGAGCATGGTGGTGAGCCCAGTCCATACTTTGCTCTGTATGTAATATAAAAATTCCATGGATTACAATTCTCTCTTTATTTCTGTCTCACGTCGGTTTACCGTATTTTCCTTTGAAGACATCGGGCTTCCGCATCAAAATCCCACTGAGAAGTGTAGGTGCATTGTGAGGATCCAACGGAACTTCGCTGTACTGATCCTTCAAGTGTCTAAAAACAAGTGAATTCACAGTATAACCCGTAGTACATTCTGATTCTAGAGTTAAATGAAGTTAATAATGCCTAATCTTACATTTGCCGGGACGAAGTTTGACTCAGACATTGGACTAACTGTGGAATGAGATTGTCGTCATTCGTATAAAGGAGACGCTGAGCTTCTTCCGCCACACGGGGATGGAAGAGGAGTGACTTGTTGCTCAGAGTCTGTGGCAAAGGTGAAGGAAGCTGAATCTCTGGGAGGACTGGAAAGAAAAAAGACCATAAGGACATTAGTACATTATAACAAACACATGTGACGATTCAATGTGACTGTACGAATGATAAAGGAAATAACTCACGATCCACCAAACTCGATACCCCACTTAAAGTGATTATCGGTACGGATGGCACCTCCCCATTCATGTTGGGTCGTTTGGATCCTATTTTTGTTTAGAAAGGTGCTCCAGTTAGTCAGAAAATTTCCTAATGAATCGTCACTTTTAGGATCCTAGAGTTTGATCATAAGGTTTTGACCCTTAACTTGGATCAGCGTTCCAGTCTGCCTAAACGAACTTCCTTACTCATACTGAGGAGGTAGAGTCCTATAAAACTCGACTTTGAAAACGTATATTTCAGGCCTTTTAACGCTGATGACCTTGCTCAACATCCAGTGTAGCTAATTTCTTTTCACAAAACAAGAAAAAACAACTGGAAGTAGGAATTTTTGACACAGAAAATGGACTCGAGTGACGCGCCAAAGCCAAAATTTTCATATAGCATTCTTCTGTTTTCACTTTTCTAGACGAGGAAAGCCCTTTCTATAGGAAAGAGACGCAAAGTCTGTAAAAGTCAATCCGAGCAGAGTCTTCTCATTCTACGGAAATTACCCTAGGAGTCTTTTTAATTTTCTATCTTACGCACATTCCCGTTTCAGTATATGAAATCAACTAGATTTTGACCTAGGTTTTCATAGTATCTATAGGATGTTGACCTCAATTATAGCCGAAAAATCCCATTGTTATCAATGACAGTTTTATTGAGGAACAGAGGAGAGTAGAGTAGTATAGCATCTGGTGGAGGAATACACACCCAATTCGACCGGAGGAGAGTAGAGAGAGAGTATACCGTACTTCTGCAAAAACCCGGAGGATAGAGATCCCCTCGCCCACATCCCCCATCCTCCAAGTATTTACAGTCGGTAACATTGAACAGTGGACAAGGTCTGAAAGAAAGCTTCTCAAAGATACGCTGTGTCTTTGAAACCAATAATCCTATCAAAAATCTGAACCAACCATAGATAGTGTTCTGCCTTAAAAATCCTTCGAGAAATACCGTCCAGGAGTTTTAGTAACCTTTTAATTTCAGTTTTAATCTCACTTCGTCTGGTTGGTTTTTAACTAAGGAAATCTAGGTCACTCCTTAATGAAACGGGTGTCCACTAAAAATCGCGACAACTGTAAATCGACGTTTAAATGCCTACAAAAAATTTTGTTCGCAAATTTCAAGGCCACTATCGTATTCTACGCTTAATATTACGTTAGACGGGGCTCACTATCAACTCAGTTTGGTAAAGTTCCGGCGTCACTGCTCGATTGAAGTCGATGGTCTCCAAAACTACTTTGGACACGTTATGAGAAGTCTCCTGCCGGAGCAGAAAACTACCTTACTGTCCAAATTTTGAATCTCAATTTTTTTATCAACTTTCGACGTCAATTCTAAAGCCCTAAGCAAATAAAGCTTGGTAAGAAACCACAAAAGTTAAAAAAAATTAAAGTGGGGTGATTGGGACGGATGAATTTCCTGTCCAGCAAAATTCCCCATAACGCGTCCAAAGCAGTTTTGGAGACCGTCGACTTCAATCGAGCAGTGACGCTGGACGTATCTGAAACTAAATTGATAGTGAGCACTACCTAACTAACGTACAATTAAGCGTAGAATACGATGGTGCCCTTGGAATTTGCGAAAAAATTAATTTTAGGCGTCAATTTACAGTTGTCGCGATTTTTAGTGGACACCCGTTAATTCAGCTTAATATTATAGTAATTAAGATATTTTTTGTAGTATTGAAAGTACGAAAAGGACTGCGGCACACGAAATTGAATTACCGTTCAATTTTCTGAAAAGTTGGATGTTTTGGCCTCTTTGGCCATCTTCAGCAACTAGAATTTGAAAGAAGAGGATGATATCATCCACTTCTTTGAAATTCCAACTTTTCAGAAAATTAAACGGTAATTCAATTTCATGTGCCACAGTCCTTTTCGTATTTTTAATATTATCGCTTTAGCGCACTCACGTTACTTTTTTCCTCTATATTTTTAGTAGTAGGTAGTCTGACTTCGGGGAGGACAGTACGAATTGTTGAAGTTGGAGGACTGTTAAATAAAAGATCAATTCAAAGTTCAGAACTTACGTTACTTTTTTCCTCTATATTTTTATTAGTAGGTAGTCTGACTTCGGGGAGGACAGTACGAATTGTTGAAGTTGGAGGACTGTTAAATAAAAGATCAATTCAAAGTTCAGAACTTACTACTTTGTCCACTGTCCGATGTTGCCCACTGTATGAGAGGCTTTAAACCTCAACCAGCAGCCCCGAGGATATTTTTGCATTACACTTAAGCCTCATTTACACCTCCATCACATTTCACACGGGCCGACCTTCCATATCAGTGAGAAAGGTCGGGGTCATGGGCTCTAATAATTTAAAGCATTTTCTGCTAATATTAGTGAATTTTACACATAATATTGACGAGTTCGACGAGAAATTTATTAATAAGGCAATGCAGGTCATGATGTTATCATTTTTTGATAAATCTTAAAAGTCTTAATGAATTGGAACTGATTGATTATAGCTTATAATTTTCTAGTTTGATTTATGTAATTTTTAATTTAATTTGGAATTCTTTTGAAGCTAGAAAGACTCAATAATGTTATTGATTCGAACTTCTCTGAAAATGGAGAGTTTTATAGGAAGTTAAATGCAGAACGCGCTAATGGTCTCTCAGATTTGTAAATAAGGCCGCGATGCTTTCGAAGATACGGCATAATGTCAAAATTCAGAACCTACCTTGTCTATGTCTATGCTCAATGTTGCCTATACTGTTAGTAATTCAATGTAAAACGACGCTACCCTCTTTCCGTGAATGAATCGACGAAACCAATAAGATTTAAGTAATCCGGCGTGTATCACCTGACTTGTGAACTATGAAATTCAGGATTAATGAATTTTGCACTGAAAATAAACGCTTATTTCGTTGCTACTGATTTTCGAACCATTCCGAATGACTCTCGAGTCATCCCGAGTCCCTATACTGACTTCTGTGTCGTCCCAGGCAAGTTAGAATTGATGCTATTTTTTATTTTTTTTATTTTGGTAGAGCTTGTCATTTAATTTTTTTTAACCATTGTAAAACAGAAACCTAAAATTCTAGAGGGAAATCATTCGAAGAAAAAATATTCTTAGGTTAGAAAACTATTTTTTTCAGCAAAATCTAAAGGGTGGGTTCCTTCGGAATCGACAGAATCGGCCGTTCTCTTTTGCTATTTTCCCTAGAATCCAGTTGTTTTCCCATCCATTTCCTATCCAGTGTATGTACCAGTTTTCGGTCGGAATTTTATATTGAAAGTTAAGGCTAAGGTTGATGGTCTGCTTATGTGTTTGATTTTTTGTTTGAATCAGATTTATTAACTGAGGATTCCATCCATTTAATGACAGGTATACATAACAAAGTAGGGGTAGCTTTTACGAAACTACCGTACGATTTTCCTCTACCCTTCCTTCACCCGCTCGTTTTTTTGCAAAGATTTTGCTGCTTTATGGAAAATTGGTGAGGACTTTTGAAAAAAAAAGCGGATAGGATGTTTGATTCGAGCATCCTCTGGTATAAAAGCTCAGATCCACCCCATCAACATTTTCGCCTGTTATATATATAAAAGTAATCAGAAGGCTCAAAGTCCAAACAGATGGGGGTCGAAGGACGATATCAAGGATAAGGAAAACATCGAGCAAATTAATAGTACAAGTTTCGTACTGTAACCTAGTTTTTCAGCGAAACAATTTTCTTTAGCCTTTATTTTGCAATTTAATTTAGAATAGCAAAACAAATAGTCTAAAATTTTTGAAGCCATGGCACAGTCACTGCGTCGAGCTTATGTTGTCGGCGTTGGAATGACTAAGGTAAATTACAAGTATGAAAATGAATTAACCACAAAAAGAAATTTCGTCTTAATACATGAAATTTTTTTTTAGTTTACGAAGCCTGGGACGGGGCTGGATTATCCGGAGTTGGCAAATGAAGCAGTGCAAATGGCCCTCCGTGACGCTCGATTGAATTATAAGCAGGTAATTTTACTCCCTAAAATAGAATAAATTCTTGTACAATTCGAATTCGTGTTCCGGCTTTCAGGTCCAGCAAGCCATTGTCGGATATGTCTACGGTAATTACTTTAGGAATTCAAAGGAGCCGATACGGGCACGGCCGTATCGTCCGTTTGATTTGATTCCGTTTGATTTTCTTTTAGGTGATTCGACAAGCGGTCAGCGTGCTTTATACAATGCGGGGCTGACAGGCATACCGATTTACAATGTCAACAATAACTGTTCGACTGGATCCTCGGCTCTGTAGTATGGTAATCTAATATCAAAAGTAGAGTAATTTAAACCCATGAGTTATTTGCAGCCTCGCCCAGCAGTTAGTCTCTGGAAATGTTTCTGACTGCGTCCTCGCTCTTGGCTTTGAAAAAATGGAGAAAGGCTCGTTAGGCGTTACTTTTCCAAATAAAACAAATCCACTAGATAAGCATATACAGGTATGACTACGTTACCTTTCTTTTTGAAACCTTTTCACAGGTTTTGCCAAATAATGTGTGTTATTTTAAAAGGCAATGGCAGATATAGAAGGACTTTCAGAAGCCCCCCTAGCTGCTCAGCTATTTGGAAATGCAGGTCTGTTGATTTATTTTTATTACGACATTGAATTTGTGATATAATATATCACTCTACTAGGGAAGGAGCATATGGAGAAGTATGGCACAAAAGTCGAACATTTTGCGAAAATTGCACTGAAAAATCACAACCATGGCTCGAAAAATGCGTAAGAGGTGTCCTCAGAAAGATCCTATGCTTAAAATAGTATGACAAGATTTTTGTATTCTAAAACAGAAATTCTCAATTCCAAAAACAAAGGACCCTAGAGGAGATCCTAAACGCTCAGAAGGTTTCACATCCGCTAACTAAATTAATGTGTTGTCCTACTTCTGATGGGTCAGCGGCAGCTATCGTGGTTTCAGAAGACTTTGTGAAGAAGCACAAACTGGAGAAGACAGCAGTAGAAATTTTAGCGATGGAGCTGGTACTAATTTGAAACTCCGAAATTCATCTTCTTCTTCAAAAACTTATTGTTTTCCGTCTGTTCAGGCTACCGATTTGCCATCAACATTTGAGGAAAAATCGATGGCGAAAATTGTGGGCTATGACATGTCAAAATGGGCTGCAGAAAAAGTATTCCAAAAATCTGGACGAAATGTTAAGGAAGTCGATGTTGTAGAGCTTCACGATTGCTTCAGTGCAAATGAGCTGCTTACATATGAAGCCATCGGTCTTTGCGACGTAGGAAAGGCTGGGGAATTTGTCGATAAGGGTGACAATACATATGGTGGAAGATGTGTGGTCAATCCAAGTGGCGGACTTATTTCTAAAGGCCATCCGCTAGGTGCAACGGGTAAGACTTTTATTATGCTTCTACAATTGTTTTTGAAAGGTCAGAAAGAGAGCACATTCGCGAGCATTTT
Organism: Brachystomella parvula; assembly: GCA_019776545.1. Classification (NCBI taxonomy): domain Eukaryota; kingdom Metazoa; phylum Arthropoda; class Collembola; order Poduromorpha; family Brachystomellidae; genus Brachystomella; species Brachystomella parvula. The sequence continues at coordinate 15,324 of JABASM010000447.1, forward strand.
GCACTGAAATCAGTTGTAAAATTTAAACATGTTCGGGACTATATTTTTGCTCCAATTTGCTTCTAATGATGATGAAAATATACGTAATTTGGAAAAGCAGTTGAACTCAGATCCTTTATGAATAATATATGAAGGGAGTAAGGAACTCTGGTGACACAGGGGTTCCACCTCAGCTCCAAGTCGAGCTCCACCGAAGTTGGAAGTTTTCTAGCTCCAGTAATCAACCGCCTCAGCCCTAAGAATTAAGCGGTGGAATTTCTTCCAGCTCCAAAAGGTCTCGAGATGGAGCTCTAGTGTCACCAGAGTAAGGATCCCTTTTTAGCACCAGATTTTCTTAGCACGAGTGAATTGGGTCGAAAGACCGTTTACTGCATATAAACAGGTTTCTTTGACTCGCAGGTCTTTCTCCCAATTTTACTGTTTCACCCCGAGCATTGCTGATATTTGTGTCGGTGGCGGTTCAGCTTGTTGGATTCTTCTACTTAAAAATAATATTAGGCGGATTCAGCGTGCCAAATTTTGTTTTTGATTTTGTTCGAATTCTTTAGGAATAGCCCAGATAGCAGAATTGTGCTGGCAACTCCGCGGTGAAGCCGGCGAAAGACAAGTAAAGGACTGTAAGCTTGCCCTTGCACACAACCTTGGCCTGGGTGGAGCTGTCGTTGTTTCGTTGTTGCAGTTAGGATTTCCAGGAGAGGCAGGACGAACTCCATCCCCGTCAATGGCAGCAGCTGGAAATCGTGCCTTGTAACCACAAATCAAAATCGAATTTAAAATAAATGTTCTGACAAAAAATTAAATTGAATTTCGTTCCAGCCATACTTCTGCTACTCCAATGTCAGCTACTGAGAGTGCTAAGGAAACTGAAGCTGTTAGCGCTGGAGATTTTAAGTGTGCTCCAATCTTTAACTTCCTTGCAAGTGTCCTAGAGAAGGAAGGGGATGCTCTTGTGAAGAAAATTAATGGCATCTATGGATTTAAGGTCTGGTGTTCCCCGAACCCTTAATTTTTTATTATACGAAGTAAATACTTTTAGTTATTTGTTTTGAAGGTTGTTGGGCCAAACGGAGAAGGCACATGGATCGTTGACTGCAAAAACGGAAACGGAAGCATCCAGTTTGGTGGGACAGGTAAGCAAAGAAATTATTTTCTGTTATTTGCTGTATTTGAAGAGTTAGAAAAAATATGATAATGCTTTTTCATCTTCCTCCTGACTGAGTGAGCCTTTCTTTCACCCTAACTTCACTGTTCATGAAATCTTTACATACATCCATGCAGCTTAGCAGCTTTCAGCATGGCGTTCTTGTCCAGTAGCTTCTCTGTGCTGATTCTCACTTTTAATTCCAGCCACTCCTGACGTTGTCCTGTCCATCAATGACGTGGATCTCTTTGAGCTTATGACTGGAAAGCTGAATGCCCAGAAAGCATTTTTTCAGGGAAAGCTCAAGATAAAGGGAAATATGGGCCTTGCTATGAAATTACGAGAATTTACATCCCAAATCGCCTCTGCTAGCACTTCCAAACTATGAGAGATCACTGCTACTTCCTCCTGATAATTATTTCCGTAAAAAATGACAATACCTAGCCCTACAATATTTTACAGATTCTTTACTAAGTAAGAAACAATCATGTCACTCATTAGTTATAACAGCCGACTCGCCAACCCCGACACCATAATTTATAATAAATGAATTATTTTTTACATCATTTGCAGCAAAGCTCACTTGAGATTCTTATCCTCAGCATCTTTATGGCTTGTCTCTAAAATGCCAAATTCATCATTACGGATAGGTGATTGATTGGCACCCTCTATGGGTGTGGCAACTTTCTTTATTACTAAATCGCGTGCATACAGAAAGAAATGCAGTGACCGACCTGGTGATTACATAGTCTCATCCATGTCACACAGTAAAATCTACATGCAACTTGAAGGGTCGAGAATCATCATCTAACTTTTGCACGCCATGACAAAGAACTCTAAAAAATTACCAATGCTATAAAATGGCCTGCTTTTCATAGGAAACCACAAGGCAATAGTGTCCTCAATTTTTTAAACTACTCAGGTATTTTCTTCCAGTTTCCTCTAGCACCAGCCCGGGAGTAGCGTCTGTTTTGCTTGTATTAACGGTGTTCTGTTCTGTGTACATTAGCTAATGGGAAAACAAGCCCTGAGAGCTCTCTGTGTCTCTGACACAGTTCTCCTTAGTACCCAGCTATCTTACGTAATTTGAGCTGACTTCCATGTCCCCTTATTTGCTCAGTCGCATGTGCCATCACATTTCCATATTTTTCCCTGTCCTTATCGTATCACCCGATAAAACTGAAATTAAAAATAATATGATTTTGAGGCTAGCAGGCCAGGTGAAACATAAAAGCCCATGGACTCATATTTAATGGGACTTGGGATTTGAGTAGCACCAATTCATGTTTTTCATAATTACTTCCTCGTGCCCTAGTTTAGGAACTCTGTTTTCGTGTTTTTCTAAAAATAAAGTTATAAACAATCGGGGAAAGTGAGGGCTGGATAGGGGATTGATTAGTCGGCTAAATACACACTGTCACTACTCTGAAATCGATCATTTCCTCTTAGTTCATTGGCCGTCGTTGGCTTTTATTCTATCCAGGAAAGGAACTAGCTAGTTGGAAAGGATTGAAAAGAGATTTTTTTTCTTCCTTAGAAAGTAAATATAATAAAAATCTCGAGTACTCTTAACGCGAGGAGAGGGTGGCAGGAGAAGTAATAAAATAATACCATTATCATTTCATTACTTTCTTCTATTCTTTATTAGAGAGAGGAGAGCCAAGGAACCTTTAGTGAGCTGGAGAAGAGGAAGAGAAAGTTAGGGAAAGTTTCTTGGAATAATAAACTAGTGCTACTGTAACTGTAAGCAGATTTGGGGGGGGGGGGGCAGAGACCTACTTCATCAGGAGAGGAGACATCGACTCCTCTTCCGGGCAGTCTGCTCTGGAGAGGACAATGGTCCCATTATATCTACATCCTCCATTATGCATAATTCTCGGGACGATTTCTTTTCTGTTTTCTTGACACATCCGGAATCGGGCATTGGCCAACAGACACACGCACACAAGCGGCACGGAGAGTGTCACTCCTCTTTTCTCGGAGTAAACATTCCATTTCAACTGGGTTCGAAACTGATGGGGCTTGAGTTCCTCGCCTTTCTGTCGATACGGTCGATAACCCCAACAGCTCATTTTCCCACCACGCCATGGTTCCAGTTGATGATGACGAATTCATTTCCCTCTCCCCTTGTAATCCGATCAATTAATTAAAATGAGCAGAAAATCATTCATTTCTAGGAGATCGATTTTTTAGGTCCTTTCCTAGGCTTGTAGGCACGGGACTCGAATTCGAAACTTTGGCAAATATAATAAGAAAGTGAAATAAAATTCGCCTTCACGAATACGCGGATAAAGTGTAATGAAGTGCGAAATTGATGATGAAAGAATTTTCCATTCCTGCACAGATATCTTTGCATCGGATGTACAATCATTTAACACTCGAAGCTTAACACGATAGCTATTTCCGATTAGTGATAATTTATTCTTCTTATAAGAAGTTCTAAAGTCAAGGATAAATCTTTCATTATTTAGAACGAGTATGAGTAGTAAAGACTTTCCGGGTTTTTTTCCTCTTTTTTCGAGACAGAAATATAATTTTGCAAGTCAAAAATACCAGACTGGAAATTAAATGGGGTGAATGATTCGCGAAAAAAAAAATTTGGCCTCTGAAGCTATTTACATTTTTTACTGCCGTAATCTTCTAACCCAAGTAAGTAGAAGCCTTGCCATAAAATCATTGCACTTTTGGCAGAATTGTGGGAGAATAAAGAAAGAGAATCCGCAAATTACGATGGCCCTTAAAATCAGATTAACAGCTAATGCAATCGAAATAATTCGACACATCAGACCGCCCGTGGTACTACAAGTACCCATTCTAATACAGGGTCTTCCAAATTAATTTCCTCACATATATATCTGGGCAAATTTTTTCAAAGGGTCGCTTAACTAGCAGGGTCTGAACTGTTTTTAAGTAGTTTGGGGTCTGACTAATGTTAGTGAAAATATCAATTAAAATCGCTGAAAAAAGTTGACCAACCATGGTCATACTCTGCAAAAATCCTCCTTGATTTTTTACATAGAAAAAAAATATTGAGGTTCAGCTCTAATAAAGGCGAACAGAATCCGCGAACACAACAAAAATCAGCTTCGTTCAGGAAGAAGTGCACGCTGCAACGAATTTATGACGAACTGCCAGCATAAATCCGCTAGACGGTTCTCAAAACAAATTAGCCCAGTCCTGGGTCAACACTCTATCGTCCCTTTTTAAACCTGTCGAAACAGGAAAAGACATGAACGCAAAGCCTTTGAAACCTTTAAAGCAGAAGCAAAACAGGGATAATGCAAACGTTTAAAATACACAATCTGAATTCATATTCAAATATCAATCGTTTTTCCAGATCCTGTAATAATCGTTGACCTATATTTCCAGCAAAAATACAGAATCCCTCCTTTCAGCTTCAAATTTTTTAGAACCATTTCTAAAGAATATCAGGTTTTACGACTTCCTTTTGAAAAGTTTCCCTGCTCAACAGCTACAACCTGCTCGTTAGGCTAGGAATAGGAACTCATCCCTTAATATAATAAATGAGGATTCATGTTCTTTTTTTTTCAGAGAAGATGAAGAAGATGAGTAGGGTGAGAACGAGAAGATGCTAAGCTTCAGGACCGGGTCTGCTCCGGTTACCGTGTATTAACTGGAGTACTGATTCCCATAAACCTCGACCTAAGCTACACTGCAGTAGAAGAAGGGGTCTCTACCATATGCTCTGCATCATCTACCATCATCAGGACCCTCCTCATCAGCAGCTCAACGCAATGGGAAAGCGACTTTGTTTTGAAAGAGCTCTGCTGGCCCGGAGTTCCGTTTTATCAAGTCCATGTCCATGCGATGATGGAACGGAAGATGAGTCCGATGATTCTCCAAACTTGGAAAATGCAGGAAAAGTTGAGCATGTGGAGTGGAAACACAGGGAGCCTTTACAGAAGCAAGAAATCCGTTCCAGCATTCAATTTATAGCACTAAGGGCCTTTGATTTTTTCGGGGAGGGGGACCTCAACCAGCTTGAGTGTCATCTCAAGCTCCTCTAATTACTGGCAGCAGAAAACCACTGTTTGAAAGAATCCTAATGAGCATTGGAACCACCCCAATGCTAAGAGTGAAAAATTATTTAGATGGCATCTATCTCGGATTCTCGGAAGACACTTCTAGAGGTTTCGAAATAGTACCCTTCATTTCTAGATTATTTTTTTGGACCCTTTTTAATAAAAACCTCCTCAACCTGAGAACCCTGCAAATATTTTTATATTTGAACAAGTGGAGCTGTGGTAAATTGTAAGGAGCTGGGGGAGGGAGTTAGTGTGGATTAACGCCGACGATTCTTTTTCGATGATCCTCTATAGGACTCGGAAGACTTTACAGACGCGAGTGGAATGTTTTTGGAACTGGCTTTTTAATTCTTCTCGGTACAAGGGCTCATTCAGCTAGCCTCTTCGTGTCAGCTGTTCCATAATAACAATCAAGGGTTCTGGTTTTGGAAGAAGACGACAGGATGAAGTGAAGGGCGAAGGATCCTGGGACTTTTATACACCTTCTGCCACAGTGCTGCTTTTTCTCGAAAAGCATTCTGCTCCCTAAAAAGCCCTCAAGGAGTTCCTTTATTTTGCCAACCACCCCAACTTCCTTGTAATATCTACCTGTGCAAGATGCAAGTGCACCCTCGCAAGCAGCAGGCCAAACACGAAATTTTTATGATTTTTTGTAGCAAATTGACAATCTTTAGTGATTACAAGCGTGCGTTTTTCTCACTTTTACATTATTTCTCTTGAATTGCCATTTTTAAATTAAAGCATTTTATAAATCCCCAAGGTTGTGTTGAATTTAAACGCCTCTTAATAACTCAACGCTTCCTGTCCTTGGCAATCAAAGCTCTTAAGATTTTTCAACACCAAAGATACCAAAAACAAAGATGCTTTTCTTAAGACGAAGGTTACTAAAATTAACTAAAACAGCAGAAATAAAATTAGGGAACTGAGTAAGTCTGGAAACTAGTTCATTAAGCGGATAAACTGCCGAAGAAGGGAGCACAATACATAGGGAGTAAAGTGGTGTATTGAAAATTCTGAGCAAAGGTACTATACTACTATAAGAAAAATATTTTGCTCGATGAAATCTCTCATGGTTCTTAATTCCTTTGAAGGTGATCACACCCAGACCCAATCACCAGCAGTGTATCTCAGAAAAGATGTAGTTAACAATAGGTTCGGATAAAAGGGATCAGCCGAGACCAAGTATGGGAAATGGAGAGTTTTTATTGATACAGTATTTTGCTTTTGCTCCACCAACCTCGAGACTTTCATTGTCGTTGTATATTTCGACACAATTACAATTTAAAGCCCCCATCTAAACGAATTCATAGCACAGAACAGAGTTCGAAAGATTTGTAGAGGAGATAGCCGTCAAGTCTTATGTGATAATTCTGCCTACGACAAAGATTATGCAAGCATTTTCGAGGGCAATTATGGCCTTTTCCTCCGCTCTTTGAAGTTTAAACGGGCATCATCCCCTCCTGGCAAACGTGGTTCTCTAGTTCCTCCCCGACTGTGAATCAGTTGGGAATGATTTCCCGTTGCGTCCGTCGTCCCACCATTTTTGCCAGTTCCATAGGTGGAGATAGAGGATCTTGACTATTGGTTTTGGCCCTATCCCTTCTCTTCATCTCCCTTTCTTCCCCCTTATGGATCTGAGCGAAGCGGAAGAGTTTCTTCCCCACCGCACATTGGGATTTTAGATTGGGCTTTCGCGTCTTAATTATTTGGAAGGCCCTAATTCCAGCCATAGTGGCTTATCGAATTTAAGCAGTAACTGCTTCAAATACGGCTGGATTAAGCGTTCGCAATATTCAAGAAAGATAAACAAGGCGCAAAACTTTAAATTATCTGGAGTTTTATCTTTGGGAAACGGTAACTCCTGTCTCCCATGCATTCAGAGTTCTCGATCGTATGATTCGAACGGGCATTCGTTTCGAATGATTCGAAATACGATTCGTTTTAACAACCAATTAATTCGAATCATTCGAAATACGGTTCGTCAAAAAGCTCTCGAATTCGAAATTGCTATCGAATTCGAAATCGAGAACAGTCCATATGCATTTGAAGTTAAATTTTTGTGGCTGCACTATTTGTACTACTTTAGGGTAGTAGTATTCGCTCAGAATTGGATATTAAGTAGTACCTTTTTTCCTCTTCCACAAAATGTATCCTTATTTACTCATCTTGCAAAGTCTCGTGCATAACCGAGTTCAAACCATATCTGAGCAGCGTAAAGTGGTAACTTCAACACGCCATACCTTTTACAGTCTTTGTTCAACCCTCAGAGGCCAGTCATTTTGAAATCTGGTACGGCCACTGACATTGACAATTGTCAAGACAAATATCACCCCTTTGGGATTTCAGCCGTTTAACATGGGGCCGTAACCCCACCTAACGAGTTGCGTCCTTGCGGAAGCGACTTACATCCCACCGTTTAAAACATAAAACGTGTACTA